>PVIJ01016294.1:0-33185 GCA_004024925.1 Scalopus aquaticus
ACCTGAGCCATAAATTTTTAAGGCACATTTAAATGAAATGTTTTTTAAAGATATTCAGTTTTCATGTTGATTCACCTACATGGACAATGGTCCAATTAACTCTCTGACATTTTTTTTCCCTGAAATTTCTCACAACAAGGTCAGAGGATTAGCATTCAGTGGTATAAAAGGAACTCTACAGGGACTTCCACTCTGACTCAGGATGTGAAAAGTCAAAAAAGAATGTCACTCCCTTCCCAACAACAATGATACGCCATGGGGCTACAAAAAATTACATCGCTCAGCTTCTCAGAGAACAGAGGTTGTAAGATAACTGAATGAATTAAAATTATGCTGCTCCAAGAAGAGAAAAACATACAACTATTCACTCCTTACTAGCAAACCATAAGTGGAGACCATGGCAAAAGAACCAGGAAAGAAGCCAAAACTCCAACAGGTTTAGTAAACATTTCAAAGCTTCTCATCCAGCTAAACCACTTTTTTAAAAATTTGTTAATCGTTGACAATTGTTCATTGATAAATAACAATAGCTAATGTTTAGCATTTTCTGTGCAAACTTTGCACATTTTGTGACTTTCAATTACTGATTTAACCTCTGCAGTAGACAACCATTCTCTTTAAAGGTAAGATCAAAATGTGGCAAAATCTAAGTAATTTTCTCAATGGAATCCATATCTACTATTATGGAAAGCCATTATTTAGTGTTTGGAAATGTCACTCTTTTCTTTCTGTTTAAGTTCAAAATGAAGACCGGGGGATGCTAAAATTTTCTGAATACATGGAGCAGATTTTCATTTAAGTCCTAAGAAATCACTGTAACAATCACAAGGAAATGAAAAAAACACAAGTTTTTAAACATATGCTTTAACTGTCTAAAATCATCCAAACTGATTATTTTAATTCTTGAAGGAATTGTGCAGAAAAATTAAAGTTACATGAAGACTAAATGTTCCTTGAAAGAAACACTTGGATGACTCATTGCATAAATCCCTTTTGACTCTTTTCCCTAAAGTGGTTCATTTCTGAAATTATTACAAAAACTATTAAGAGTTGGTAGAATTTAAGATGTAAATATTTATTTCCACATGTTTTCTAAGGGATGTTACATTTAAAAGAAGATACAATTTTTTAAAGTTAGTATTTAACACAATTTCTTCCAACAAACAGGATTAAGGTATTATCACCTACCCTACTCACATAAACAAGTTGTAATAAAAACTGTTCAAAAGATAAAATATTTCCTAACGTAGATTCAAAAATAGATATTTTGCATCTGTTTTAAATGATTGACATATTTTTGAAGCTTTATGTTTTTATTAGTTTTATAACTGCTTCACATTATTTGTTGGGAAACAAGGACTCAGAGATGCTGAATAGGAATTACTGAAAATGTGAGTGATTAGCTTGTTACTGATTAGCTAGACAGATGATGTTGGCATTCCGCTCAGGGTCACCAGTACCTCAGGAGCAGTCATGCTCCCCACTGTGAGCCCCACAGGGCCTTGCTCTATATCAGGGACTGTCAGCAACCCCCAGTAAACCCTTCTGACTCCACACCCAGGCACCAGCACCTCAGGAGTAGACATAGGCACCAGCACGCCCCAGTCCTCATTGTGCAGAACTTAGGTCCTCACTGTCTGCATCCAGCCACACCCAGAAAGCTCATCCCACTCGGAGGTCAGCCAGCAGCACTTCAGGAGCAGATGCATGCCCCAGCATGGGCAAAACAGGGCCTCACTCTATACCATGGTTCTTCAGCAACCCTCTCACCATCTACCCTCCAAAAACAGTCCCAGAGAGGGACTTGAGGTCCCAGCAACTCAGTCTTTTAAACCAGCACTCCACCACCACCACCACTAGCTATCATAAGCATCAGAACTGGGCCCAGAAGTGCTTTGGGAAAGGCTCTAGCACCACCCCATATCCTACAAGACTATGGTAAGTATGCCTACCATCAAGCAAATGGGAGAGAAGTAATCACAAACAACAAAAGCCCAAACTACAGCAGAACAAAATTAAAGCAAACAATGGGGAGAAAGAAAAATACAAATGTCCAAACAAGCCCATAGAGGAACAGTAAACTACAAAGAGAAAAAAAAAAAGACCACAAAAACATGAAAGAGCTTTTTTTTACTTTATCATAGATAGAATTCAAAACAACTGTGGTTAAGAAAATCAAAGAATTGGAACAATATAAAGAAAACTTGGAAAGGGAAATGAATACTCTGAGAAACACAATCAAGAAACAGAACATCAAAATTGAAACTTTAAACTACACAATAACAGAATTGCAGGCAGAAGCAAAAAAATTGGGAGAAATGGAAGAATGAATCAGTAATTTTGAAGATGAAAAGTGGTAAGAGGGCCTCCCTGGTGGCGCAGCGGTTGAGCACTGCACTGTGGAGCTGTCAGCATCACGCGATGCGAGTTCGACGCCCGGCCAGGGAGAGTCCCACATGGTGTGGCAGACCTCTCCTGCCTCGCCCGCTGCTCCCCTCAGCAGTGTATTTCTGATCTTCATGTTCTGTTCCCTGCTCTGTCTCTGGTGAACCCTCTCGCTGCCCCACACCTCTGGCCTGTATCCCAGCTTGCATGTATAAATAAATAATTTAAAAAAAAAAAGTGGTAAGAAGTGAGCCAGAAAAGGAAAGAGAGATACAAAAGAAAAAGAAAGAAGAAATGCTTCAAGGATTACCTGATCTCATGAGGAAAAGACATATAAGAATATAGGATTCCCAGAAGGAAAAGAAAGAAAGAAGGGAACTGAAAAACTATTCAAACAAATAATGGAAGAAAATATTCCAAACTCGAAGAAGGAAATAAATATACAAATACAGAATGATGAAGATCACCAAACTACCTAGACTCAAGGAAAACTACAGCAAAACACGTCATAGTCAAATATCCAGTATGCCAAGACAAAGAAAAAATAATGACACTGATGATAACCTATAACATATACAGGAACACAGATTTGGCTAAATTAAGCTTCTCTGAAGAAACACTATGAGCAAGAAGAGAACTGAGTGTCATATTTAAAATACTCTAAGGAAAAAAATGCCAGCCAAGAATACTTTATGTTTCAAATTTCTCCTTTCTGTATGAGAAAGAAAAGATGACCTCAGACAAAGAAAATTTTAGGGAATCTGCATCTAAAAAAACTCCACTGCAAGTAATATTTAAAAGAAAAAAATACACCTATAATTTACTCCAAAGAGAGGAATGAGCACAAAAAAACTGAATAAGGAATTAAATAGACCCAAAAGCTAGAAACAAAGTGGCAATAATGGACCTGTATATATTGATAACCTCTTTAAACATCAATGGACTAAACTCACCAATAAAAAGACACAGAATATCTAGTTAGATTAGTAAACAGAATCTAACTTTCTGCTGCTTCCAAGAAGCACACTTAAACACCAAGGATAAACATAGACTGAAAGTAAAGTAATTGAAAAAACAATCCTGCAAGCAAATGGCACCCAAAGGAAAACAAACAAAATAGACTTCCAGCTTAAAAAGGTTAACAAGAGACCGGGATGGACACTGTAATGATCAAGAGAACAACACAACAGGAAGACATAACACTCATCAATATGTACTCACCAAACAATGGAGCACCAAAATACATCAGACAGCTACTGTCAAATCTGAAAACACACACTGGAGAAAATACAAATATTATCAGAACTTCAACACCACACTCACCAATGAACAGATCAATGAGGCAGAAAATAAATAAGGACATAATCTCCCTAAGCAAAGAAGTAGGCCACATGGGTCTAATGGACATTTAGAGAGCACTACACCTAAAAAAAAGCTGAATAGACATTTTTCTCAAATGCACATAAGTCATTTTCTAAGATCCACCACATACTGGAAAATAAAACAAACCAACAAATTCAGGAAGGCTGAAATCACATCAAGTATCTTCTGAGATCATTTAGATACAGAACTAAAAATCAACTACAAAAAGAAAACAAGGATATACTTTAATAGGTGGAGACTGAACAATACACCATTGAAAAATTACTAAGTTAACAAAAAGAAATCAAACAAGAAATCAAAAAATAGCTCCAGACAAATTATAATGATGATAAAACATTTCAAAATGAATGGGACACAGCAAGGGAGTTATAAGAGGGAAGTATATAGCAATATAAGCCCACATTAAGAAACTAGAAATAGTCCAAAGAACCTTGTCTCTCATCTCAAAGAACTAGAAAAAGAACAAAGAAATCCAAAAGTCAGTAGAAGGAAGGAAATAATAAAAATTAGAGCAGAAACAGAAGTAAAATAACAGCACAAAAGATCAATGAAAAGAAAAGATGTTTCTTTGAAAAAATAAACAAAATAGACAAACCATTGGCAGCCTTCTTATATACAAATAATAAACCTAAAGAAGAAATTAAAGAGTCATCCCATTTATAATCACACCTTAAAAAAACTAAATACCTGGTAATACATCTAACAAATGACGTGAAGGAACTTTACAAGGAAAACTATGAAACATTGTTCAAAGAAATAGAAGAAGATGCAAAGAAATGTAAAGATATTCCCTGTTCATAGAAAGAAAGAACCAACATTATCAAAATGGGCATCCCACCTAAAGGAATTTATAGTTTCAATGCAATCCCAATAAAAATCCCAATGGTATTATTCAAAAAAATAGAACAAAGATTACTGAAATTCGGGGAACCTCAAAAATCCTGAATATCCAAAATTCTCCTAAGAAGGGGAAAACTGAAGACATCACACTTCTGGACCTAAAACTCTACTATGGAGCCTTAATAATTAAACAGCATAGCACTGGAAGAAAAACAGACCCACAAACTAATGGAATCAAACTGAAAGCCCAAAAATAAAATCACACACTTAAGGTAAACAACTAATACATGACAATGGATCAAAGTATATACAGGAACCAGCAAATAAATGGTACTGGGAAAATTAGACAGACACATGCAAAAGAATGAAACTGCCTCAAACCATGCACAAAAATTAACTCAAAATGGATAAAAGAATTGAACATAAAATGAAACCATAAAATATATAGAAGAAAATATAGGTAAAACACTATATGACATACATCTCAGTAACATCTTTAATGACTCATCCCACAAACCAAAGAAAGTGAAGGAAAAGATAAATAGCTAGGATTACAGCAAACTAATAAAAAGCTTCTGTACAGCAAAGGAGACATAAACCAAAACAAAGAGACACTCTACTAATTGGGAGAAAATCTTTCACACAATACAACCGATAAATGACTGATAACAAAAATCTACAGGGAGCCACACAACTCAACAAGAACAAAATCAACGATCCAGTCAAAAAATGGGTAGAAGAGCTAAAAAGACACTTCTCCAAAGAAGAAAAGCAAATGGCCAACAGATATACAAAAAAAATGTTCAATATCACTTATAATCGGGGAAATGCAATCAAAACAACAGTGAGATACCACCTCACACCTGAGAGAATGGCATATATATATACCAGAAATCATAAGTGCCTGTAAGTGTATGAAGAAAAAAGAATGCTATTGCACTGTTGGTGGGAATGTAGATGGTCCAACCCCTCAGGATAGATGTGCGGAGTTTCCTCACAAGACTAAAAATGGACCTACCATATGACCCAGAATTGCCTCTCCTAGGTAGCTACCCAAATAACTCAAAAACACTAATTAGAAAGGGATCCTCACTGCTTTCAATAGCCAAGATACAGAAACAACCTAAATGCTTCAAAATGGATGAGTGTATCGGGAAGATATGATATATATATATATACACAATGGAATATTACTCTGAAATAAAAAAGAGAAGCTCATGCCATTTGTGGCAACATGGATAGAGCTGGAAGGGATTATTCTCAGTGAAGTGTGTCAGAAGGAAAAAGACTAATACCAGATGATTTCACTTATATGTGGAATCTAGCAAAACCAAAGGATCAGACAAAAACTGTAAGAAGACCCTTGAAAGCAAACAACAGGTATGAGACATTCAGGAAGGGAGCAGGATGGGGACAGAGAGAGGAGGGGAGTGGGAAACAGGGGAAGGGGACCTCACAATGGGCTGTGGGAGTACTGTGGGTGGGTGCGCTGGTGGGGGGGAAATTATAGTGACCACCCCTGAGAGAAGAATCCTATATTGTGAAAAATAATTAAGGATGTTTCAAAAAATTAATTAAGTAAATTAAAATAAATTTTAAAAAAGAAAGATGATACTGATGGTGATGATGATGATGATTATTAAATACTCACTAAATGTGTAATAGTAAATCATCTTATTAATACTCACCATGGCTTTATGAAGATTATTATGATTGTTATTTTAAGTGCAGAAAAAGCAGAGCAGAAAGAATTTATTTGTGTTGGTCAAAGATCTCACAGGCAAAGAACAGTGAGTGATCCACAGAAGCAAATCTAAGTCCAGCTACAGAGCTGTGCTTTACTTCCCTGTGGCCTCCAAGCCGCTGGAGCTCACCATAATGAGCAATCTCTGAAACTTCTTGTGGTAACATGTTAAATGAGAATTTTGGACCATTACCTTAAGATTCTGGGATCCTAGCTAATGCTATCCATGAAAACATAGGGTGTGGAGGAGTGAAATACACCAGAATTGGAATACCCGTGGCTCTCCCACCAACTCAATCCATTGATCAGCAAGCACCAGCATGGAGGCAGCCTTGAAACTCCGGTCTTTAGCATCCATGTACAAACAACCACGTTCCTATTTTCTGTAAATTAGAAGTTACTAGGAGCTACTTTCTGAGGCAAGCCCATGCCATCACAGCAAAAGTCAGACATAAAAAAAGGAATTTTTTAAATCATAATCCTGCTCTTTAAAAGCAACGTAAGAACTTGAACAGGGTCTCCCTGGTGGCGCAACGGGTTAAGCGCAGCACTATGTTGCCACCCAGAGCCACTGCAGCATGAGTTCAATCCCCAGCCAGGGAGATTCACACATGGCACAGCAGACCTCTCCTGCCTCACCTGGGACTCCCCTTAGCAGTGTACTTCAGTTGATCTGCCTGTTCTGTTCCCACTCTGTCTCTGGTGAGTCCTCTTACCACTCCATACCTCCGGCCTACACCCCAACTTGTATGCATAAATAGGTAAATCTTTAAAAAAAAAAAAAAAAGAAACAACTTGTACAGTTACCAACTGAGTCTGCCATTGATTTGCACGGCCACCTACTCCATGATGCCCCGCTCCTGATCATTTTGAAGCAAACCACATACTAAATTATTTCATTTGTAAATATTTCAGCACGTGATAAGGAGTCAAGAAAAAAACAACACAGAACTGAATCTCATTAATACTCTTAAAATAAATAATAGCTTATTAACATCAAATAGTCTATCAATATTCAAATTGCTCTGATTGGCTCCTAATTTTTTGTAAAATTTATTTGAATACCATGTTCTTCTATATAGTATTTATAGGTCAGCATTTTCCAAAGTGCTTGCCTGACACATTATCTGTTGCTATGCAATTTTAAAAAATATAATTTATGAAGCAATATATTTAGCAAAACCTGATTAACAAAGTTAAACAGATTTCTTTACTGCAAGCTGTTCCTCCCTTTCATGTGGTAATGTGCTCTGAGGACTCCCAAAAGAGGGACCTGGTGCATTTCACCAAATCTGTTGGAATGTGGGTTTCTTTTTCTGACAAACACGTAGGAAATACTACCAGAAGCAAGTCAATTTCAGTGTCAGTTTTCTTCCCCTTGTGAACCTCGCTGGGGTGGTTTTCTCCTCCCAGAAATCTTAACGGGGATCAACATAGTCTCCTCAAAGCCTGAATGCTGTTAACTAGCTGGATTCTTAATCTATGATTACTAATAAGAGGTAGTATGTGAGCAAAATCAATGACCATATCATAGCTGGGGGGGAAACGTTTAATATATGTTGGGCTGATACAGGGTGTGAAAACATGTTCTAACACAAGTGAAGAATATGTAAACCAGCCCTGTTCTTGGAAATTGTGAGCATGAAGTCAGACTTTCTGATAAAATTAGGTTGTTCTCTATTGAGGAAATAGCCATGCCCTGCAGTGATGTCCATGGTGACAATGCTTTCCAAAAACTAATACAACTCATATATTAAAAAGTTTTATGTCACAGGGAGTTGGAGATCAGCTATTTGAGAAAAATCAATTCAATTTTGCAGAAAAGGATTATCCAGGACATTTAATCAGTTTACAGGACAAAGCAGAGCATTTCAAATTAGAAGTCTCCATGAGATTTGAGAGATGCTATTTTTTTAGTGAGCAGTGGCCATATAGACTTACCTCAGGACTTCTCTGTTGCTCCTGAGCTACATAGTATATTCCAACATTCACCCATAATTCTATTACTAATGTATAGAAAGGTTGATTCAAATTATATTTCCAAATGAAGAAGGCTGCATTGACCCCCAAAAAACAATTCTTACCATCTCCTGACAATGGGACTTAGGGATGGAATGGAAAGCAGAGAAGAATATTGGATTAGCCCTGATATCTTTAGAAAATTCACAAAAACTCACCCTCCACCAAGGCTAACCTTGGAAAGGCCACCTATATAATAGAATGATGTACATCTGCCAAGAATCCAAAAATCTCCATATTTTAGAACAATAAGAGTTCAATACCCCAGGGGATACATCTTGCTTCAGGATTCACTTAGCTGACTGCTTCAGCTTGGGCAGAAGCAGCAATCAACATGAGTGATGCTAATTGTAATGCTGGTTGATTTCTGTTTTCTTTTGCCTTAACTGCTCTGGGAGCAAAGTTAGAAAGCTTTGTTTCTGTGGCAGTCATCAGGAACAGGACTACAATTACCACCCACTGGTAAGCCAGAGCTATTAGGAGTGAGGAATGTCAATACCTCCTTCCCCTCCAGTAATACTCTCAAAATCTCTAGTTTGTGTGTTTCTCTCCTGACTCCTGGTTAATGACTACACAGCTGTATTGAGGCATTACTGCCAGAAACCTTCTGGGTGCAGGCACTGGGCCCGGTTTCCAAACTCTCAATCTTGGGTATACAATCTCAGTGGGTATACAAAATTATAAATTGTGCTGTTTATAATCCCCTTGCTCACTTTTTATTATGAAAAATGTCAGCAGTCAGAAAATCTGAAAGAATAATATACATTGGACACCTAAATATTCATCACCTCTATTAAAAAAAAATTGCCATTACTTGCTTTACTACTATTTGTATGTTTGTATATGAGAGAGAGAGCAAAGACAGAGGCTGCTGGACAATTTGAAAGTTAGTTGCACATATCATGACACTTAAAGTCCCTAAGTCAGCATTTCTCTTACAAATAAGAAGGTTCACCTGCCAGTTAACCATAGCATTGATATCATATCTAACATGTAATTGTTCCCACTATAATCTAATATTCAATGTTTATTTATAATAACCCAATTTGTCACCAAAATTTTTTCCAGTGCTGTTTTTTTTTTTTTATTCTAGCCAGGATCCAATTAATATTTACACACTAGATTTAAGAGTTATATTTCTTTAGGATCCTTTAAAATAGCCATCACCATTTCTTCTTTATTCAGGTTTGGGTCACTGACTTTTTTTTAATAAGTCAGGTTAGCCATAAGAATGTCCCTTTCTGGAATTTTCTGGTTGCATCCTCATTCTGATACCGGGCAAAAGGGGTTTCAAAATTGCCAAAGGCAGTGCCCAAATTGCTTACTGGTCACTATCTTGGTTCTGTACCCGCGCACACAATTGCAAGACTAGAACAACAACAACGTTGGGATTTATTTAACAAACAGGGAAAAGCAAAGCATTACTAAAGTCAACATATGGCCATTTACCTTACTTAAAGCAATGTCCATTCCTTTAAGTCCCAGAAAAGTAACAAAGGTGGCGTTTTCCCACCACTGCTGATGTGAGCTCTTCTTCCAAACAATAGGCCACATTTCCACAATGGCGTTTTCCTTCTTCTGCAGTCATGCAACAGTCAGACTGTAGGCCAGGTTCCAACTCACGAGGACGACACAGAACACAACTGTAGATGATCCCGAAACTGCCATGGGGTCCCCACACAGCACCAGGCCATCAAAACTGCAAACAGCAACTATAGCGGCCAGATTACCCAACAGATTGCACTCGCGCATTTTAGGAAGGTTCCCGCTTCAGGCCTCTGCCTTCTTTCCTTTGGCGGTAAAGACAAAACTGGGAGCAGTTTCCTTCACTCAACTACTTACAAAGCCTCCAAAGTCACTGGTCCCAAAGTCACTAAAGACTCCAAAAACGCTCAAACCGAAACTCTATCCCGGCGGCTCAAAAACTTCTGGCGTCTTATTTCCAAACTCTCAATCTTGGCAGCTACATTTTGTGCTGCTGATTCCTCTATTCCTACATCATGATGACTGCCTTCCCCTTCTCCTTCAGTCCCTTTTATTTCTCATCAGACTTTCCGCCCCACACTGCAAACTTAGCATTTTCCCTGGGGCTATTCATTCTCATCAGCAAACCCCCTCCAGGGGGCACCACCTTTACTGGACTTTGGACTCAGCCAGGTGGAAATTCTGTACCTTAACTTTCTCTCAGTCACTGTATCTTGTAAACTGAAAGTTAGGTCTAAAGACTTCACTAAACATGTCTGACAAGTAAACTTCATACTTTCAAAATTGCTGTTATAAATGTAAGATCGTGTAGCCACTTTGGATAACAATCTGGCAGTGCCTCAAAATATTAAACATACTAGGAAGATGGTAAATATGTCTCCTCTCAGCATTCCTTTTCAACTTTTGTAATAGAAGTCCTACCAACAAGCCAAGAAAAGTAAATAAATGGTATGCAGATTGGAAAGGAAGAAATGAATCTATCTTTGTTCCCAGATGATATCATCTATGCAGAAAATCCAAAAGAATCAACCAAAAGGTCCTGGTGACTTCAGTCAAGCTTCAGGATACAAAGTTAATATACAAACATTTATTATTCTTCTCTATGCTAAAAATAAACAAGCAGAATTTGAAATTAAAAACATAATACAAGTTAAATTATCTTTTTTCCAAAATAAAATACTTAAGTATAAGTCTACAAAATATGTGTAAGATCTATATGAGGAAAACTACAAAAACCTGATGAATGAAAACAAAGAACTAAATAAATGGGCATTCCATGTGCATTTGTAGGAAGATTCAACATTTTCAAGAGTTCAGCTCTTTTCTAACTTGATCTATAGATTTAATGCAATCCCAATCAAAATCCCAGAAAGTGACTTTTTCATGCAGAATTCAAGTTAGATATCAACAAACTGATACTATCTTATGTTAAATGTCTAATAAAATAATGATGGAGAAGAATTAATTGATGGACTGATGCTTCTTGACTTCAAAACTTCTACAAAGCTACATAACCAAAGCAGTGCAGAATCAGTGAAGAAATAGCAAAATGGTGCAATAAAACAGAATATAGAGCCCAGAGAGGCACTAATAAATACAGTGAGCTGATCTTTGGCAAAGACATGAATGGACAAAGACAGCCTTTTCAACAAATGGTGCTAGGAACAGCTGGACATCTATATGCCAAAAAAAAAAAAAAAGAAGAAGAAGAAGCAGCAGCTAGATACAGACCTTATTTCTCTCATAAAAGTTAATTCTTAGCTGATCATGAACCTTAATGTAAAATGCAAAACTACAGAGCAACTAGAAGACAACATAGAAGAAAACCTAGATGAGCTTTGGCATGGTGATTCTTTTTAGATATAACATCACCAAGGCATGATCTATGAAAGAAGTAATTGTTTAAAAAATTAAAATCCAAAATATTTGCCCTATGAAAGACAACCTCAAGATAATAAGAGGCCAAGCCACAGAGTGGGAGAAAATACTTGCAAATGACAGATCTAAGAAACAACTATTAACCAAATTATACAAAGGACACTTAAAACTCAACAAGAAAATGAATGACACAATTAAAAAACAGATTCCTTAACATATACCTTACCAGAAGATATACAGATGGCAAATACTTACATATAAAAAGATCTTCCACCTCACATGTCAGCAGGAAAATGAAAATAAAAACAATAATGAGATACCTCAATACACCTGTTAGAATGACCAAAATCCAGAACACTGACAATGGTACCGGGCAGATGGCCCAAATTGCTTACTGGTCACTATCTTAGTTTTCCACCTGTGTGCACAATTGCAAGACTACTCAAGCTTAGGGAACAACAAAATGGGATTTATTTAACAAACAGGAAAATAACAAAGAGTTACCAAGGCCAAAATATGGTCGTTTATCTTACTTAAAGCAATGTCCGGTCCTTTAAGTCCCAAAGAAGTAACAACGAAGGTGGCGTCTTCCCGCCACTGTGGATGTGGAGATCCTTTTCCAAATAGGCTATGTGTCAGAGACGGCATCTTCCTGCCTCTGCGGACACACAGCAATCAGACTGTAGGCCAGGTTCCAACTCACAAAGACAACACAGGACACAACTGGAGATGCTCCCGGAGCTGCTGTGGTGCCCCAGCACAGCACCAGGCCAACACTGAAAACAGCAATTACAGCAGCCAGACGGCCCAATAGACTGCACTCACGCATTTTAAGAAGGCGCCCACTCTGGACCTTTGCCTTCTTTCTTCAGCTGTAGTAAAAACCGGGAGCAGTTTCTGTCACTCGGCTACTTGCAAAGCCTCCAAATTTTTTGGGCCCAAAGTCACTGAAGATTCCAAAAACGCTCAATCCAAAACTCTACATCCTGGTGGCTCACAAGCTCCTGACAGCTGATTTCCTCTTCTACATCATGGCAACTGAATTTCCTTTATCTTCAGTCCCTTTCATTCTCATCCTCATCAGCAACCCCCTCCAGGGGGCACCACCTTTACTGGACTTTGGTCTCAGCCCCTTTACAAAACCACCAACTGTGGGCAATGATGTGGGATAACAGGCAGTCCTACTCACTACTGGTGGGAATGCAGCATGCTATAGTCACTTCGGAAAATAGTTCTTTTGCAAAAGTACATATGACTCAGCTATGGTGCTCCTCAATCTTTACCCAAAGGTGTTAAAAACTTAGGTTCTTTAAAAAACCTACATGCTTACTAGCAACTTTATTGATAATAGCCAAAACCTGGAAGCAAACAAGATGTCCTTGAGGTGAATGGATAAATAACTGTAGAAATCCAGATTATTCAACACTGAAAATAAGTGGACTAACAAGACATGAAGGAACTTTAAATGTTTATTACCAAGTAAAAGAATCAACTTGAAAGGGCTCCATACTATATAATTCCAATCATCTGACATTCTGGGAAAGGCAAAAGTATGGTGATATTAAGATCAATGGTTGCCAAAGGTTAGAGGGAAGAAATGAATAGTTGGAGCACAGAAAATTTTTACAGCAATAAAAATACCCAATGATACTATCAATATAATGATGGATGCATGTCATTCATTACACATTTGTCCACTCTTTTGAATGTATTAGACCCAGAGTGAACCATAATGTGTACTATGGACTTGAGGAGATTATGATGTGTTAGTAAGGACGGTCAATTTTAACAATGTATCACTCTCCTGGGGATGTTGTATGGAGGCAAGGAGATATATGGGAAATCTTTTACTTTTTGCTGGGAATCTAAAACTGCTGTCTTAAAAAAACAATAATGTAATAATGTATAACGTTAACAGAATAAAGGAGGAAAATGCTAATTCATTCAAAATTTTAAAACATATGCATAACATAATGCTACCACCTATGATCCAGCAATTCCAAGCTGAGATAAATACCCAAGGAAATGAAAAAACATGTCCACACTACAATTCATACTTAATTGTAGAGTCACATTATTCATAAAGGTCAAAAAGTGGATCCAACCCAAGTGTCTATCAACTGATAGAAAAAGAGAATGTGGTACATTTCATTCCATACACTGGAATATTATTAGGACATAAAAAGGAATGAAGCAGGTATGTAGATGAACCTTGAAAACATACTAGGCAAACAACAACAAAAAAAAAGTCACAAAAATCTCATATTATCTTATTCCATTCTATGAAATATCCAGAATAGTGGTTTCCTACGGCCAGAGGCCAGAAGGAAAGGAATATGGGGTGACTGCTAATGGACATAGAGCTTCTTTTGGGAGTGATGATAATGCTCTAAAATTAGATTCTGGTGGTGGCTATATAATTGTATGAATATGAAGAACTTTGAATTCTGTACATTAAGGTGGTGGATTGTAAGGCATATGAATTGAATCTCAACAAAACTTTTTTAAAAGAGTAAACTTCATAGATGATTTTGTGCATTTTATATTGCATTATATGCAGAGGGCCATAATTTCAAGTTGTCCCTGATTTAACAATGCTCAGTTTGACCTCTTGGTTAAGATGGTGTTCTCAAACCCTAAATAAAAGTATGTTTGCCCTTTGCAAATAATAAGTAATCTGCAGGGTAGTAGATTAGAAGCATACAAAAGCCTAAACCCAACATCTTTTCACTTAATGCATTAGTATACACTGACAAGTGTTGCCTGAGTCAATACATTCTCTGGGGATTGCAGAAAACACAGCACAGCTTTCAGACTGACACTTTCCAGGGTCACCAGGCAGAATAGCAACTGGCAAGGTCTTCCATTTTTGCCCTTGCTCACACCATTGCCTCAGGCTATACTTCACCTGTGTGTAAAGAAAGCTGATGCTGCAGTGAGGGTTAGGAATGTAGTATATGAGGATCTGCTGGTGTAACCGGGCTGAGTCCAAAGTCCAGTAAATGTGGTGCCCCCTGGAGGGGTTTGCTGATGAGAATGAATAGCCGCAGAGAAAATGCTAAGTTTGCAGTTTGGGTAGTGGAGAGTCTGATGAGATAAAAAAGGGACTGAAGCAGAAGGGGAATTCAGTCGCCATGATGTAGGAAAAGAAGCAGTTCCCATGCTGAAGGAGTAGAGGAAGCAGTCGCCATGATGTAGGAAAAGAAGCGGCCAGAAATGTAGCCGCCAAGATTGAGAGTTTGGAAAGCAGACGCCAGAGGTTTTTGAGCCGCCAGGATATAGAATTTTGGATTGAGCATTTTTGGAATCTACGGTGACTTTGGGGCCAGCGACTTTGGAGCCTTTGCAAGTAGCCAAGCGACAGAAACTGCTCTTAGTTTTGTCTTTACTGCAGCCGAAGGAAGAAGGCAGAGGCCCGAAGTGGGCGCCTCCCTAAAATGCGTGAGTGTAGTCTGTTGGGCCATCTGGCTGCTGTAGTTGCTGTTCGAAGTGTTGCTGGCCTGGTGCTTCGCTGGGACACCATGGCAGTTTCAGGAGCATCTCTAGTTGTGTTCTGTGTCGTCCTTGTGAGTTGGAACCTGGCCTACAGTCTGATTGTTTCCCGTCTGCAGAAGCAGGAAGACGCCATTTTGGAAACATGGCCTATTGTTTGGAAGAGAAACTCCACAGCAGCAGTGGTGGGAAGACGCCACCTTTGTTACTTTTCTGGGACTTAAAGCACTGGACATTGCTCTAAGTAAGGTAAACGGCCATATGTTGACTTCAGTAATTCTTTGCTTTTCCCTGTTTGTTAAATAAATCCAACATTGTTGTTGTTCCCTAAACCTGAGTAGTCTTGCAATTGTGTGCAGAGGTGCAGAACCAAGATAGTGACCTGTAAGCAATTTGGACACTGCCTTTGGCAACATTGAAGCCCCATTTTCCCACTATCACTAAGACGGGGAAGGAAAATTACTACTTTATAAACAAAAGGGAGTCCAGAGAGACATTTTGAAAAAGGTTGGATTTGCTGTGGGTCCTAAAGTTAATTAAGAGTTCACAGGAGTCCAGGATGCTGCAGAGAACAAGCAAAGCACTCCTTAAGCACAAAAAGGAAAAACACTGTTGGTGAGCATAATTACAATTAGTAATAGCCTAATGTTAATAGTGTTAAAGAGCATGAACGGTCAAAGCAATTTGCTGGGATTTGAACAGCACTTTGGACACTTACTAACTATGCAACTCATACAAGTTACATAACATTTCTGTACCTGAATTCCTAAGTTGTAAAAAGAGGCTCAAAGTAAAAAAAAAAACTTCATTGACATTTTGCCACTTTTTACTTTATCTACAACTTATCTAAAGGGATACTTGGCCAGAAAGCAGAATATGTGGGGGAAAACCAAAAGTCTTCGGTTGCATTATGTCTCTTTGATGCTCACAAGTACACAATATGAAGCATAGCTAAATATACTAATTTTATGATTGAGAGACATCAGGTGTGCCCTCAGGTAGACATTCCATATAGAATAAAAAAGATGTCTGGAAAGATGTCTCAAAGATTATCCATTAATAATAATCATTAAAGTTAATGACAGGTATTTTTTCTTTTTTCTTCTGACTTATTTCACTGAACATAATCCCTTCTAGCTCCATCCATGTTGCTGCGAATGTCATGAGTTTCAGATGGTTTCACCTAAAGGAGGAATATAGGGGAAGCAAATAAAGCATCAGGGGAAAAAATAATAACAATAAATTTTTAAAAATTAACAGGCAACTCTAACTCAGAGACATTCTGCAGGGGAGGGAGAAGAAGAGGGATAAAAACGGAAGAAAGAGCATAAGGGACGATGGCGATGGTGCACAGGTGAATCGATGGTGGGAATTTTACACAGACTACACCTGAGAGGAGAAAGCAAACATTGTACAAAAATGAACAATGATGTAAGATATATGTAAATAAATAAATTACATTAAACAAAGTTAATGACAGATATACTATTTAAAGTATTTGTTATTTTCTTTTCTTCTGTATCTTCAGTGTTAGAACAATTACCTAGTGCAAAGCGTGTACTATGTAAACAGGACATGCGATGATGGTTTTAAAATACATCCACACTTTCTTTGAGGCACTTCTTTTCAAGAGGTGGAACTTAATTCTTCTCCATTGGAATGTGGACTGGATTTACTGACTCACTTCTAATGAAGAGAATAAAGCAGGAGTGATGGTGCATGATTTCAGGAACTAGATCATTAAAAAAACTGTGACTTCCTTCTCAGTCATTCTCTCTGGAACCCCTCCCTCATGGTGAAGTGGTCTGACATGTCACAAGTAGCCTTTGGCAGAGCCCAAATAATGAGGACCTAAGAGGACTCTAGCCAGCAGTATTGAGGGTATGCCATCTTGGCATTGGGTCCTCCAGCCACAGTCCAGCCTTCAGATGCCCGCAGCCCAAACAACATCCTGACTGCAACCTCATTCATGACAGACTCTGTCAGAAATCATCTAGCTAAGTCACTCCCAGATTCCTGATCTTCAGAAATTTTGTGAGATAATGAATGATGTTGTAAGCCACGAAAGTTTGGAATAACTTTATTTAGCAGTAGGTAACTAATACAGATGCATCAATGAAGAGAAAATTTTTTGCATCTAAAAGTACCTGAGGAATGTCAATGAACATTCTTCTTTTTTTCTCCTTTTAAATTATCCATTTTATTCCTTATTGTTATTTATTCCTTTATTGTTATTATTATTTATTATTCCTAGTTATATCTTTATTTGACTTCTTTCTTATTTTATTGAAATCAGTGAGTTATTTTGTGGCAGAAATATTAAAAGTGACACTAGAAATATAATGAAATATGTATTTGATTAAGATCAAGTTAGAGATGTGGAAAGTGGAGCTAATGGGAGGAAAGACCCTGAAAATCACACTGACAAGAAACAAAATACTTTTCCTTTTTTGTCTTTTCCACAGTCATCTATAAACTATCCTCTTTTCTCTCTACATAGAGATTAAACTTTCTGCCTGCTCCTTCCTTTTTGCTTAGAAAAAAAAGGCATGTTGCTGAATTTTAACAGCAGCATCCAACTGTAGAGTAAACCATATTAACTATGAGAAACATTAACATTTTAATCAAGGCTAAAATGATTTCTTTAAGGAATAGGAGCCAAATGTATCTCAAATGGAATTTTCCAGGAGAAGAACATATTGAGAGTCTAGCTCCCAAATTAGTTGATTGTCTAGTACTCCGAGAAGCCAGGGTTACTAGTTGGATCATTTTCAGACTTGTTTAGTTAATATAATTGGTTTCATATGGTATAAATAAATCCAAACTTCGGAGTTTATAATTGCAGTGTTAGTGGTAACACTGACTGATTCAGCAACAAAAAAGCTAAGCCCCACTTATATATTGGTTTGAACATAATAGAAGTTTCACATCCATAAAATTCAAAATGCATGTTGCTGATGAGCAGAAGGTTCTCCTCTGAGTCACAGGCTTAGCACCTTCCACCCTGTAGCTTCACATTTATAACCTTTGGCTTCCATTTACTATCTTGGTCTGCATGGAGCCATCAGATGGGGGAAGTATACAAATAATCACATTAGAGAATCTGTGGCTCAGCCTTAAATGGCATATATCACTTCTCACATTTTATTGGCTTAAACTCAGTCACGTGACCTCCTGACCACAAAAAGCGCTGATATGATAAGGAAGTAAAGGAGACAGATTTTCGAGCAACTAGCCACTATCTATCAGAGTTAAAACACCACTTAATAATGCACATAGCTTGTACCCACTGTCTCCTCTGACCCATCCGCATCACTTCCAGCTCCCCCTACCCAAGATGAAACCTCCTTCTTCTCTGCTTATAGAAAACTTTGCACTTGTCTCCATTTTACTGAGTCATAACTTCTAGGGTCAGAATAGAATAGGCAAAAGCCTTGAGGAATAAAGAAAGCTCCAGAGATAAGGGCAACAAATTCCAAAGGGGATTAATCAAACACACCCCACCACCACCACCACACAGCCACACACACCCCACCCCCACCTCCCATACACACCCCCACCTCCCACACACACCCCCACCCTGACTAGGGGCAGCTAGGCATTCCAGACATGGGCAATAAAAAAAGGACTCGAACATAAGGGCTGTGAAGGAGAGGTAATTCTGAGCACAGAGGCATTAAATCAGAGTTAGAGAGAGCTCCAAGATCTAACCAATCACAGAGAGACTGCAGAGATTTAGCATAATTAGAGAAAGAAGGTAAATATTCCCTGAGGCAGACCACCACAGCCGGTGGCTTCCTTGCCCCTCCCTGGCTGGTCTATGGGATCCTTACTTGTTTCGCTTCTTTTTCTTCTTAACAAACTTCCTTATATCTACCTCTCTAAACAAATCTGCCTCTTTTTGCTTACTTGCCTGAGAGTCAGCGAAGTTCCTGCTGTGCATTGTTAAACACCAACCTGTGGTGGTCCAGTGGCCCGGACTGCGATGCCACCACAGCCTGGGGGCAACTCCTGGCTGGAAGATTAGACCTGAAAACCTAAAATTATGGTAACAGTATTAACTGTCACCCAGTTATCATCACTTAGGGATCTGTTCTTCCACTTCCCCATTAGCATCTAGAGAACAGAGAACTTATCTTTTTAGTCTGTGTATCCACATGATCTGGCAAAGATGAGGGACTCATTCTGAACAACAAATGGTTAGATTGGACGATGAATAAATAAAAAGACCAGGTAGGACAATATGAGTAATTTGCATGTCATGAGCAATCTTAACAGAACGCAAAAAGGCGAAAAAGGAACTAGCACGGCCATTCCATGTTTATGTACAAAGAGCAGTTTTTGTACAGTATAACCCATCTGCAGACTACTTATATGTGCCCAAGATGATAAGAATTCTAGTATTTATTAAAGTTCGATAGTGGACAATCTCTCATTTCAATACTCATGTTTTAAAAGGACCCAGTATTTACTGCCAGAGGCCATGACAGGAAGAAAGTTGGACCCATAGGAAAAACTATAGGGAGGGGGATTTTGTCACAGTTTAAGAAAGGAAGGGACACTGGAGTAGATGTCAGAATCTCTGAACTTCTAAGATTGAACTTAACTAGTGATATGCCCTTGGATAAATCATTTGATCTTGCTGTTCCTCAGATTTCTTGCCTGAACTAACAAAGTTAAACTAATTGGTTTCTCATATCTAGGATTCAAAGATTCCTTGAGCTAGAGCTTTCCAACAAGGTATTTTATGAAGTAATTATCTTCCCGACGCTGAAAGTATTTGAGCAAAGATGACAGATCTTCCTCACAATAATGTGCACATTTTACTTTTTTTTTCATACTTTTCCTGAAGAATACTAGGAGGTAGGTAATAATAGCATTCTCATTTTATAGATAAGGACACCAATTTTACAAAAGTTGTCACTTCATAGAAGTCATTCTGCTGACAAGTGGTAGAGCCAAAGTCTGGACCCAGACAAGGTCTGTAGCTCTGTGTCTTGGATTTCCAGACTTAGATTGGAAATCTGACTAAATGCCTAGCAGGGATGTTCCCTACTTAAAGATTTTATACAATAAGAGCTTGAATGGCTGGAAGGGGAAAGGGAAAATCCTTCATCAAGCTAACTACTCATATTTCTAGAGTCTCTAAGTGCTCTATCTATAAAAAAAAAATCTTTTTATAAGGCACTTTGGTTATCAGGTAAGACCATTATGGGTCTAGGAAAGCTTTGCAGCTGGGGGAAGAAACTATTCTGTCTCTCTAATGAATAAACCACAAATGTTTCTGGAAAGTTTTCTGCTCAGTTACAGTATGTGAAGCAACCACATCTCAATTGAATTGATGTGAAGCAAACAGAAGAGGAGATGGCTCTATTCCAGTTTATTTATTTATTTTTATTTTTAATAAAATTTACTTTTGAGGGAGCTACAGAAGGTGACCTAGCAGCACAAGCCAGGAAGCATCTCTGGTCCTGTGTATACACGGGTTCCTGGCAAACATAAGCAACCCTTCATAAGGGAGGCAGTAAGAGGGGTTTGTGAGGAGCCCAGGACCTAGTAGCCTTCCTGGAATCTTGTCTTGACAATGTGGTTTTAGGCAAGTAACCTATCCTCTTGGTAACTTACCTTCACTTGCAAAGCAACAATAGTGACAGGACCAGACTCAGCGGGGTTACAAGGATAACATGAGTTAAGATATGCAGGCACAACAAGACATGTCTGGTCCCTGGCACATAGTGAACATTAATTGCCACCATTACTTTCAGGCTCAAGTTTCTGATTTTTTTTCAATTTGGGATCAAGAATGCAGAAAAAAAAATCATCTCAAAGTCATAAAAATTAAAGAATTAGAAGCGTGGGTGACCAAGACCTAACTCAGCAGTAGAACTGGCACCAGAAGCTAGGATCATTCCAAAGTCACCTGAACTCAGTTTCACAGGCGTCACCAAAAGGGTCAGTCTTGCTCCTAAGTCCCAAGCCAGGAAAGTCCTTCCAAGCAGACTCTACTTTGTGAAGCAGTTGACAATTCAGCAGAGTGTTTTTTTTAACGATTCTTCCAACTGACTATATAGCATTCTGTTGAAACTGTCTTCATTACCTTATGGAACTACAAAAATGTCTACAGATATATTAATATTGGGCTGACAGGCACATAGCTATAAAGTAATATCAGTCATTGTGCTTGTATATTAATGCAAGTGAGATTTCAGGGACAGAAAACATTCCCAGAGGGCGCTGTCCCACTTTATTATTTTTGTGTAGGTCCAGAAATAATTTATTTCTTGGATATGGTATAAAATGGTACTTTATTCTGTCAACCATAACCTAAACACACAAAGTCATCCCAGTTCCCAAAGCAATACAAGTAAATAGACTTATAGGCAACAAATGAAAATGTACTCTCTCTTCTCTCCCAGCTTTCTTTTGTAGAGCAGAATTGTTATCTGTTGTTTCAGACCATATCCTCAACCCATTAAAGGAACAAAATAAACTCAGGTGCCCCAGATATTTCAAAGTTCAGGGTCTCTGAATTCACTGAGATTAAAGAGGACTCGTTAAAGGCTGTGCTGACATAACATCAAACTAAAATGGTGTCAAAGGACAGTGCCAAGGAGGGGCACAGTTCACACTGTCTGTAGGTTCTTACCTATGCGCTGACAGTTGCAAGGCCACTCAGGCCAAGGGTGCAACTACAACAGGGTTTATTTAGCAAACAGTAGATTGAGAAAACAAGAGTTTCTAAGGTCACAGTGCCTGGCTATGAACACTCTAGATAGTGCTCGTAGTGTCCAGTATTCCTAAATCAAGTCTGCTCAGGTGAGATGCTGCTGCAATGATGAGCACCTGGAGCTGGCAGCACACCGGTGAACAAACAGTGTGCCATGATACGACTCAGGGTTGCAGCAGTTGGTGCTCACAGGTAGGGCCGCTGAGGTGACACTGAGTAGCCTACAGCAATCATCCAAATACTGGACTGTTCAACACTAGATGCTGAACAGGACAGCAATGGAGGCAACAGCACTAGGAGGCAGTACCTGATGACCAGAAGCAATGGACAGCCTCAAAGGTGGCTGGACACAGAGTGTCAGTCATCTGTCAGCAGTGATGGTTAGCACTGGTCAGCAGTGCCAGACACTACTGGTCACCAGGAGGCAGTGGTCAGAAATACCAGTATTACAGTACTTTGTGAGTTATTTGCGTGAACCAATAGCAACCAGCTCTTTGAGACACCTGGCTGAGGCCTACATTGTCCTAATAGGTAATGTCAGAGGTAGGGCTGGAGGCAGGTTCAGTGGCCAAAAACTCTACAAAAGTATCCAGATATTCTACAAAAGTATCCAGAGGTCTAGAGGTGATGGAGGTCTGGACATCTGTGAAGTTCTTGGACTCTGCAGAGGTCATCTGCTTGAGGCTTCTTCTTTGGACCCTGTCTGCTAAATAGTCTTCTCTCTTCAGTGGCTGTCTGCTCAATGAATCAAGTTGGCTTCTTGCTTCTACTTACATCCCCACCCTACGAGTCTGATTGGACCATTTTTCAATCCTGCCTGTTAATTGACACCAATCAAACTCTCCACTTCCAATTCACATACTGAGCTCAAGTCTTTGACTGACAGCTGGAGATCTGCTATACAGCCCGGCCTGGGCTATGGAGCCCAGGGGCCAGCCCCTGCCAGTAGAGCAGCTGGGGGCTGCCCACAGCCAGTGTGCTTGCATGGATGATGGGCTGAGGCTGGTCGCCAAGCCCTGATGCCAAAACCCCAGTATGGCTGCTTGTGCTGGGGGTGGAAGATGTTGAAAAGCCTGCCACTTCTGCCACTCTCAGACCACCCCTGTACCAGCTGGCCACAGTCTATATGTGCTGGGCTGGTGGCACAAAAAAGCCAGTCATGTCCTGCAGCTTGTGCCATTGGGATTCAATTTCAATTCTATTCAACTCTTTGAAGATTCAACGGAGATGATTATTTTGCATGACGTAAACCAAACACTCAAATGTCAATCTGTATGCATTTGATGCCATAGATATAAAGTCAAAAGACTTGCATTAAAACCCAAATTTTAGTCCATTTTTGAGTAGTACTGTTGAGTAGGTAAGAGCCCCTGGGCATAGCCTGAACATTTTGAAATCTCAGGCAAAGGAACAGAGCAGTAATGACCTGACACTTATATAAACTCCCTTGTAGCTTGGTCTCTTTGGAATTTTTTTTAGATAGTTCTAAAAAATCCATTTTATTCTACTGGTAAAAACAAAAGGTCATATGATGGACTCAGGAAAACAAGTTATTTCCCAAATGGGCAGTGTAGGTCAGGACTGGAAATAAATGAGGACTTTCAATCCCTTGCTCAACTCATCACCCAATCAAAAGCAAAAACAAAGACAAAAATATTATCTATGGTTCATGTCATCCACTATCCTCATATAAAAATGCCAAGAACTTTGACATGTGCTCATATGTGGATTATTTTTTACTGGATCAGATGTTCTGATATCTGAGTCTCATAGGCATTCTCTGCTAATGTATGTAAATGATTGAATCAGTAATTTGATGTGCTGCTTTCATTGGATCCCAAGATGAAACATTTAAAAATTCATATTTCTTCACACCAGATGTGGCTCTATTGTTCATAACCAATATTTGTTTGTTAGCAAAAAAATCAAAAGCAACCCTATAAGGTAATTCTCATTGATATTCTTCCATATTTTAGCAGCAAGAGAGATGTGTATAAAAAGCAAATTTGTGACCTTACCCCCAAGTCCTGATGCTACCAAAGGCAATCACTGTTAGGTTTAATATGTGGACTGAGAAGTACCTTGGGACCCCCAAACTTGCACACTCTAAAGAGGTTCCTCCATCCGATACATAAAGACAAAGCATTTCTCAGTGTGAAAGAATTTTAATAGAATAGTGTGCATAGAGGAAGAAGAGAAGAAAGAGTAGTAGTTTCCCAATGAGACACCCAAAATTACCCATCGTCTTATAGGTAAATATCCAGCCAAACAGGATTAGCCCCAAACGGAGCCACTGGGACCCAAAAACTTGCCACAAGTCAAAGGCACCTTTTGGGAGGAAACCATAGGAAAGAGGCAGAAGAGGCCAGGCAAGCCTGGGACAAAAGTAGCAAAATCAAAGTAGAAGTCAAGGTAATGGCGGCCATTGTCAGCTTTGCCAGGGGCCTCTCACACATGTCTCTTCCAAGTGTCTCTGCATGTTCCAAGTCCATGCGTCTCCTTCCATGTCCCCTTAGCCTCTCATGCAAGTCCAAAGCTGAAAAGCCAACTATTGCCTCCGGGCAGCAACACTGGAAGTGGCATGGGACAGAAAAATAAACGACTCAGGAGTCCAAGTAGTGAGAGAATGAGAGGGTCACCTATAGGGACCTCCCCTCTGGAGATCCAGCCTCAGGACTCACATATCTGGAGAAATCCCCCCCCCCCACCCGCCGTTCAATCTCCACTTTTATTAGCAAGGGTTAGATTCAGGGAAGGTGGGCAGTAAGGAGGAAGATGCCAGGTGGGGATGTGGATGGGGGATGTATCATAGTCTCACACTAGCTGGGGGGCAGGGAGTAGGGGAAGTTGCCCTGAGGGGTGCCAAAGTCCAAACATCCTACCTCTAATTTTATTTACACTCAACTTCCTATTGAAGTGGTCAGGCTGGTTATGCTAGTCTGGCCATAAGGTCTGCCTGCTGTTTTCAGCAGATATCCTCAGGCCCAGGATTTTGCCCAGGAAGAGGGTCCATGCCTGACTCTTCATCCTAGCTTTACCCAGGACTTGGCACCAAACTACATCCCAGGGACAAAGGGTGGGGGCTGGGCCTTCCACAGCCAATATAACTTCTTCACATCTCTGCACCACTCCCTGTGTCTCCTCCAGGTCTTCTCTGGCTTCCCCTCACCCCTCAGCTCCACTCTTTGTGGTCAGGCAGTGAACATGAAACTTCCCCTTTTCATGGAGATCCTTCTCTGTAAAGGTTTCCTGCCCCAGAACAGGTCAAAGTTGGTTACTCAGAAAAACTGTGTTCCTCCACTTCCTCCATGACTACTTATTGGTCCTTCAACGGGGTTTAGATGCCTAGGGAAGATGAGAAATTCCCAGATTTCAGAGCTGAAAGCTCCATTTTCCCAATGTTTCCATCACTCCCATTTTTCAAGCCCACGGGCAAAACATCCTGGACTTGGAGACATTCCAATCCAAATTCCATCAGTTCCATCCTGGAATTGCTACAGGGCAGCCCCAATAAAAAATGCGGTGCCTGACTGTGCTCCTCACCCATGCGCTTAAACAGGAATTATAATAAGACTCAACTGCAGGCTCACACAATAAAATCAATAAAGGGTTTATTTACAAAAGGAGGGGAAATAAAAAAAAGAACAACTCAAGGGAAAAAAAAAAAGAGAGAATAAGTTGGTGATCATGTCCTACCAGTTCCGCTGAGATGGAATCCCAATGGCACACTAAAACCCATTGAACAGCCAAGAGATCCCCAAGGCTCACATGTCTGGTTATATACCAAACCTGACTGCTTAACACTTTTTGCTCCACTCACGTATTCACGTATTCACGTGTTCATCTAGTCTCCGGTTTTTCACGCCACAGTGGATTTATTTGGAACTATTAGGAGCTATTTCTTTGATCGTACTCAGTCTAGAAGCTTTAATCTCTATGCATTTAAAATTTCATTAAAATATATTCAGTAGTTCAGGAGCTGTGTGTGTTTTATTGAATGCTTATACCGTTCATGCGCTGGCACAGAAATAGCTGGCACAAGAAGTGTTAACTCCACTCTCAGTTCCCAGCAATCCTGCCTTCGGTGATGATGACTTCATGGGATTTGTAATCCTTGGTGTGTTGGATCTCTTTGGTCTGAGGTGAGGATGGGATCCGTAAAAACCTATCCGTGGAGTTTGTTCAGGACGTCCTTTCTCCCCCAAAAGAATTGATAGCAGGGAAAATGAGGCTTTTTAAATTTTACAAAAGGTAGTGCCCCAATTGCTTACCAGTCACTATCTTGGTTCTGCACCCGCACGCACATTTACAAGACTACTCAGGTTTAGGGAACTACAACATTGGGATTTATTTAACAAATAGGAAAAACAAAGAATTACTAAAATCAACATAGGTAAAACTAAAGTTACTAAAGTTAACATATGGCCGTTTACCTTACTTAAAACAATGTCCAGTCTTTAAGTCCCAGAAAAATAATAAAGGTGTCATCTTCCCGCCACTGCTGGTGTAAAGCTCTTCTTCCAGACAATAGACCACAATTCCAAAATGGCGTCTTCTTTCTTCTGTTGATGGAGTCTTCCTGCTGATGTAGGCCACAATTTCATAATGGCATCTTCTTTCCGATGTGCACTGATCAGACTGTAGGCCAGGTTCCAACTCACAAGGACGCACAGGACGCGACTAGAAGTGCTCCTAACACTGCCGTGATGCCATAACACAGCGCCAGGCCAACAGCACTGCGAACAGCAACTATAGCGGCCAGACGGTCCATCAGACTGCACTCACGCA
This sequence comes from Scalopus aquaticus, assembly GCA_004024925.1. Classification (NCBI taxonomy): domain Eukaryota; kingdom Metazoa; phylum Chordata; class Mammalia; order Eulipotyphla; family Talpidae; genus Scalopus; species Scalopus aquaticus. The sequence continues at coordinate 26,742 of PVIJ01016294.1, forward strand.
TTTTGGAAGGCACCTGTTTTGGGCCTCTGCTTTCTTCCTTTGGGAAGAAGTTTCCGTCACTCAGCTACTTGCAAGGCCTCCAAAGTCCCTGGCCCTAAATTTTCATTCCCACATTTTGGCAGGTTACCAACTCCTGCTTCTCTCTCCAACCTCATGATGACGGTTTCTTTTAGCTCTACATAATGGCATCTCCCTTCCTCTTCCTTTTTATCTCTTTTCAAAAACTCCACCCCAACTGCAAAAACCTCGCTCTTTACCGCACAGTTTACCTGGGTTTACCTGGGGTTTCAGATTACCTGGCTGCAATTTACCTTTAACAACAAAACCCCTCTAGGGGGCGCCAGTTTACCGGACTTGATTCAGCCCGGTCACAGAATGAGGGTAAAAAACCCTGTCTGTTGTTGATGTCAAGTCCTTTAAGTTGTAAACAAGTAATCATCATATTTTACCTTCTTATATCAGTTGCTTGAAGCAATCCAATTTAAAGTACTAACAGAGGGTCTCCCTGGTGGCACAAAGGGTTAAGTCTTGGCATTACAAAGCTATCTGCAGCCACTGCAGCACTAGTTCAATCCCCGGTGAGGGCCAAGAAGCTAAGGTGCAGCAGACCTCTCCTGTCTCACCCACTGCTCCCTCAGCAGTGTATTTCAGTAGATCCTCCTGTTCTGCTCCCCACTCTTGTCTCTGGTGAATCCTCTTACCACCACCACCACCACCACCCCCACCACCCCCTGCACACTTCTGGCCTACACCCCAGCTCTTAAATGCATAAATAAATAAATCTTTTTAAAAATTACTGACAGGGCCTCCCTGGTGGAGCAGTGGTTAAGCGCTACGCTGTGGAGCTGTTGACAGCAGCGACGCGAGTTCAACGCCCAGCCAGGGAGATTCCCACATGGCGCGGCAGAACTTTCCTGCCTCACCCACTGCTCCCCTCAGTAGTGTGTTTCTGTCAATCTGCCTGTTCTCCTCCCCACTCTGTCTCTGGTGAACCCTCTTGTCGCCCCGTGCCTCTGGCCTGTACCCCAGCTTGTATGCATAAATAAATACATCTGAAAAAAAAAATTACTGACAGATGTTCCTTTCTGGATACACAGAAAACATAAGCAAATTCCAGAAAGAAGACTCAATAACCGATGAATAGAAGAAAGTAAAATACCTAACTACAGGATTCCCTAGTATTGTCCCTGCCCAGGCCCACAGAAGGGGGACCGCACAACTACTTCAACTCCTATTTTCTATTGCTCAGATGCATGAAGCCACATTGCCACTCAGGGATTTGCACGTAATTAGGGTGTCATGGTATTGTTTTCATTTAATCTAGTCACATTTATCCTGTGGGAATATTCTCCATCCAGTGGGAATGTTCTCTACATAAAATTGTCCCAGCCCTGATACACTTACCCAAATGCAATGAAATGTATTGTTTTATCCCTAGGGGAATCCCCTTCTGAAACAAAAGGCACACAGCACTGAATGCTCCAGGATGGTGAGGGTGTTTCAATTCCCTGTGGTCCAGAGAACAAAGGCTCACCCTGACCATACCTCCTTCTTTGCTTGCCTCTTTTTATTATCTCTCAGCCCAGTGTCAGCCCTGAGACAGCCTACTGCTTTGCTACCTCCAGCAGAGTGAGGAATGGACTCTCAATCAGAGGCTTTTTCCTGGGGGAAAAAACCTCTTATCTTGCAATCAACATCTGTGCTTCAGACCTGCCAGCCATTCCGTTACAGTGCACTGTGGTAGGGGGTGAATTATGCCAAGCTTTTAAGAGTTTAGTGAAATCATCTCTGACAGTGGGAAAGGGCTTTAATAAAAGAACTTATCGTCTTCCACTCTGGATTTCAAAAGAAATTTCTGTTTTGCCTCTGAATTGGCTATTGGCAACAACAAAAAGTACTTAGGGTATTCTGGACCTGTTAAAAACAGTTGGACATTCAAAAGGGGGTGGCCCATATGGCTACAGTGGGACAACCCACAGGGTCAGGGAGGCCATGGGGACCGGACAAGCCCAGACCTGTCCCAGATGCAGGAGCTGATTAAGCTGATTAACAGGACAGGAAGGGAAGACAGTGCTGTGGATCCAAGTCAAAATCTCCTGGGGTGAATACTTAATACCCACTCACCCCACTTCTGGGGAAAGCCCCCATTTTCATTTGGAAATATACCACCACCGGGGACTCCCTGATGGTGCAAGGGGTTAAGTCTCAACACTACCAAGCTTTTAGTAGCCACCGCAGCACGATTTCAATCCCCCAGCCAGGGAGCTTCCCACATGGCGCAGCAGACCTCTCCTGTCTCACCCGCTGCTCCCCTCAGCAGTGTATTTCAGTGGATCTGCCTGTTCTGCTCCCCACTGTCTCTGGTGAATCCTCTCATGCCCCCACACCTCTGGCTTACACCCCAGTTCTTGTATGCATAAATAAAAAAAAATAAATCTTTTAAAAAAATAGAAATATACCACTACCATATATGGTTTTGAAAGCTAACTAGCTACCACCACATCCTGTTCAATCAGAGTCACTTTTCCTCTTGAACTATGTGACTAACTCATGGATGCACAGGTGACACGCCCCTCCTCAGAGCCACTGAGAAGCTATAAGACTCACAATTGTTGAGGATCTATGAGATAAGAATTGTACATTTGATTTTTTTGCCAGACTTGAACCTCATAAGTGCACAAAGTCAAGAATCCCTGAACCATTATGTGACCATAGATTCAATTCCTTTTTGAGAATGGAACCAACATGTAGGAGAGTGCAACCAAGCGAGGAGGCTGAGAAAAACTGCCTTTTAGCATTGGAGTGCATGCCTCTGTATCAAGTCATGCTGTCACAAAGTGCATCCCTGCAAAAGAGGGAGCAACATCAAAGAGGAATGAACAGCACCATTATTCCTGCTTCCACTCACACGCAGCTACATTGGACAACTACCAGCAAGCCAGAACCAACTTCCTGAGTGGGGGAAGAGGTAGCAGCTGGAAAGGGGTGAGAGAGATAGATAAATGGAGGTAGGACAAAGGAGGGGGAGAATATATGTGAAAGAAAGATACGTGAAGGAGAGACATGAGTCACTTGGAAGAAGCAAGTGGGTGAGCGACACGAGTGGAGCCTGCTCCTGGTATCGGCAGAGATGGTAGAAGCTGTCTCTTGACTTCATGGTGAATTAAGTGGCTTATTTAGAATTTTGGATCTTTCCTTCTGTCTCAGTTCTCTGGGACCTTTTTCTTTTAAAGATTTATTTATTTACGCATACAAGCTGGGGTGTAGGCCAGAGGTGTGTGGGTAGGGGTGAGAGGATTCACCAGAGACAGAGTGGGGAGCAGAACAGGTAGATCAACTGAAACACACTGCTGAGGGGAGCAGCGGGCGAGGCAGGAGAGATCTGCTGAGCCATGTGGGAAGCTCCCTGTTTGGGTATCGAACTCATGCTGCAATGGCTCTAGAGCACTTCATAGTGCTGCAACTTAACTCGTTGCGCCACCAGGGAGGCCCCATAAATCTCTTTCTTGTGGTTCCCCCCCCACCCCCGCCGAAGGTACCTTCAGTCGTGGCAAGCTTTTGGGCCTCAAAAGCCCTACTTTGAGCCAAGACTATTCCTCTCTCTCTCTCTCTCTCTCTCTCTCTCTCTCACACACACACACACACACACACACACACACACACACTTTCAATCTCTCTCTCTGCATACCAATTTTATTAAACATGTTTTACACACTAAGAGTCTGCTTTCTTTATCTTTGTGCACATGGGTGGCTGGACCCCCTTTGAAAGTATGCACCCCTTTAACAGTTTAGGGGTCACTGGGTAACCCTCAGTAACCTACAAATAATGCTTGAAATTTGTTTATTCATGAATGTTCATAATATTCTTTTTGCTTAAATCATTTTTGATTTGGTTTTTGTTCACTCATAAATAAAAGGACACTAAAGATATGAGTGCAAAATGAGTATGAGAGACCTAGAAGTGGGGAGTGTCTAACATCAGAGCCTCACAGGGAGCATCTGAAAGGCCTACGTTTAGCATCCAAACCCAGCTCAGCAGTGTTAAAATTCCAAAGAGCGGAAGAGTCATGTGGAGAACTTAACAGCATAGAGTCCCAATCGGTTCCACAGCCAATTTTGGTCCATAAGTCTAGATCTCAGGGAGCTTTTTAAAAATCAATATCCAAGGAAAACTGAAGACATGTGATGCAGGGAACACACTTTGATAAGAATTCCCTACACTCTGAGTTGGGAATGAAAGGCCAGGTTTCTGTTTCTGAGGTGGGCAGTGGGAAGAATCACATGAAACAGAAGAATAGTATGTGAGAGCTTAGAACAGGACAGCAGAAATATGAGCATGGTGGTAGCAGCTCAGTAGTGACCTGTGCTGTACACTTAGCCTGTGGCTCACAAGGGATGAACTTAGAGCTGGAACATTACAAAGCAATTTGGAGAAGTGGGGATGATCATAAATGTCATGTGAACACATCCATTTATGCTTACCCAGAAATTACTTAACCAAAACTTTAAGCAACTAATAGCATACACAAATCCACACACAAAAAACTATTTTAGTAGCCTAACTAGTCCTACTCTGTCTGATCTCCACATGAGTTCAGGGAAGAGCTAGATCTCAAGAAAGGCCAACCCGACCTCCCTGGTGGCACAGTGTGTTAAGCGCAGCACTATGAAGCTATCCAGAGCCACTGCAGCATGAGTTCAATATCCGGCCAGGGAGATTCCCACATGGCCCAGCAGACCTCTCCTGCCTCACCCACTGCTCCCCTCAGCAGTGTATTTCAGTCGATCTGCCTGTTCTGCTCCCCACTCTGTCTCTGGTGAATCCTCTCACCACCCCACACCCATGGCCAACATCCCAGTTTGTATGCATAAATAAATAAATCTTTTTTTTTAGGGCCTCCCCGGTGGTGCAGCGGTTAAGCACTGCGCTGTGGAGCTGTCGCCAGCGGCGAAGCGAGTTCGACGCCCGGCCAGGGAGAATCCCACATGGCGCGGCAGACCTCTCCTGCCTCGCCCCCTGCTCCCCTCAGCGGTGTATTTCTGATCTGCCTGTACTGCTCCCCGCTCTGGCTCTGGTGAACCCTCTCGCCGCCCCATTCCTCTAGCCTGTACCCCAGCTTGTATGTATAAGTAAAAAATAAATCTTTAAAAAAAAAATAAATCTTTTTTTTTAAAAAAAAAGAAAGGCCAAGCCATCTGTGACAAAGAGAAAGAATGTAGAGGGTCGCAATAAATGAGAAGATTCTGTGAGAAGATTCTGCTCATCAGGACATTTGCCCTACCTGACTGTCCTGAAGACAGGAACATTTTCATGTTGGAGTTTTCGTCAACTCACACTGAAACAAAAAATTCTCTAGTCTGGGTATGGACCGCAGGGAAAGGTAAGATGACCAGAATTTGAGAGAAATTCAGATAGTCATTTTATCAGTCCCTGGCATGGGATGAATCCTATAGGGGCTCCAGGTTCTTCTTTTGGGTAAAAGAAATGGATTCTGCTCTCAGTAATATTGAAAGTTAACCTGATCTTCAACATTGAGTACATAAAATAGACTCAGTTGTATACCATTTTCTTTTTAAATGAAAAATACTGTAAAATCAATATAGAGTAATATAAGGGAAATGTAATAATAATTCTCAAAATTGGACACTCAGTATTATTGTGTATCAGGTTTTAATTACAAACACATTTAATATGACATTTTTGTGAACTGCCTTTATACATGTAGAAAAAAATCAGCAAAGTTTGAACACAACCTTGGAAGAAAATAAGTTTGGGACATAGGTAAAAAAGAGCTGCAATAGTTGACTCAGCATATCAAAGAGATCTGCAGTGAAAAAGCATCTGCAGACAGCTCTGCCCAGCACCATCACTCCTCAGGAGTCCACCATCTGATAATCTGGAGCCCTCTGAAACAGCCCACAGCATCCAATTAAATCAGGCATTTCATTATGTTTTTATCACTAAAAGTTCTTGCCTTCCTCACATAGAGATTACCTCTATCACAGACATATGGTCCCCCAAGTTTAAAGTACATATACTGCTTTTTTTGTCAAGGGTCAGGAAATCATCATATGTCTACAGAAACAAATACTGCCTTTTTCCTATGTGCTGAATGTAACATGATTTTTTTTTACTAAAAAATAATTAGATCTATAAACACTGGAGGGTAGGCAGTGGGGAAGGGTGAGTGGTGGTGACGATGGCAGCTGACCAGGATTATTTTCCCACTATACTACTCTTCTGGGCTAATCCTCAATTTTTTTTATTTCAGATCTAAAATTCTCCTTTCCTCTACACAGTGATTATTATATACATTTAATGTAAGCATATTCCCATGTCAAATGTTTAAATGCAAACAAATGTTAATGTTTAAGCAATATTTTATGTACCACTAATATCTTATTGGTAAATATTCAGATTGTTTCTTTTTTGTACTATATT
>PVIJ01016295.1:0-14471 GCA_004024925.1 Scalopus aquaticus
TTGGTGCCTAATAAAATAGGAAGGCATGTACATAAACAAGTGATTTTTTTAAAATATATTTTAAAAATTCTACTCCACTTTATTCCGTAGGAAACGAGGATGGCTCACCTTTCATGATTTTTCACTTTAATATAACATTTCTCCCTTTATTTTATGATTTTTTTCTTTTTTTGAGGTACTATTGGTTTACAACACCGCCTACGATTTAGGGGACTGGCTCATACACATATTTGAGGCTGACTGATTTAGGGAACCCTCCTCAGTTGTATGTCACCACACCTTCCTTCATGAAGCATCTCCCTGGAGACAGGGGAGGAGAGGGGGGAGTCCTCTGGGTTGCTATCAGCTGAACTTGCTGAACCTACGGAGAAAGTGAAATACTAAGTAAAGGAAAAGCTCCTAGCTGTCCCCTGGGAGAGAGAACTGAGAAGAAGGGGTAGAAGTGAGAGTCAGTTGAGGATAGTTTGGGGTGGGCCCCTCCACTCTGTCAACCTCACCGTCCAGCACCCTACAGGACAATGACACTGTCCTTTCCCTCTGCCAGCATAGGACAGCAGGAGGGAGCCTCCCCCACATGTGCCCCTGCTTCCTTACTTCCTTGGACCAAATCCCAAGGTCCCCTAGCCTCCAAGAGGCACCATTTCTGGGATAGTACTAATGATGAGTCCAGGGGTTTGGTTAGAAGTCCAGGACCTTCTTTTCAGTACTCTGTCAAACACTCGCCCACACGCCTCCCCAGCCTGTCCTTCTGGATAAGCTCTTCCCAAAGGCCTGCCTCCTGCAAGAGTGTTTCTGATCTGGAGCCACTGAGGGCAGAGGAACTCTGGGGTTGAAAGGCCACACTGTCCCATTTGCAACAGCTTTTTTTGCTGCTCCTTTCAATGCAAATACAAAGTAATCCATCTGTGGTGTTGCTTCTGTGGTTCTATTTACATCCTTGATTCTGGGGAAAGTGGACTCCACGTTAGAAAAATCAAACCCTGCTAAACAAACAGAACACTAACTTTAAAAAATGCTGTCTTAGAAACTTCGGAAAGATTGCTAATTACCACATCAAGCATTTCTCATGGGTTTTATGCCAGACTGGAAAACACCTAGCCTGTGGTTTCACACACCGGGCCCTGGCTGTGTTATCTGGGATGATCTTTGATGGCACGGTGACAGGGCACACATGCCATTGACTCACACAGTGAGAACGTCAGTACTGTGCTAATTGTACTGATTAAACCCAAGGAGGAACACTCAGTTGGAGCTAATAGATCTTGAACACTGTTGTAACGCTTGTTCATTACTATTTTTATCCTTATTGTTTTAACAGGGCATAGTTGAGGGCAGTTTTCTGAGTAGCATTAAATTTGTTGGTTTGGGGTCTCCCTGGTGGCACAGGGGGTTAAGCCTCAGCGCTATGAAGCTATAGCCAGCCACTAGAGCATGAGTTTGATCCCTGGTCAGGGAACTTCCCACATGGTGCAGCAGACCTCTCCTATCTCGCCCGCTGCTCCCCTCAGCTGTGTATTTCAGTCAGTCTGCCTGTTCTGCTCCCCACGCTGTCTCTGGTGGATCCTCTCACCGCCCCCCCAACACCTCTGGCCTGCACACCAGCTCTGGTATGCATAAATAAATACATCTTTTTTAAAAATCGTTGGTTTTGTTTTCACTGCACTTACATCTACAATTCTACTCATGGCCAGTGACCTGGTTTTCCTTTCATATTGTAATCATATATTTAAAAAAATAAACTGGAAGTCAAAAGATTTTTTTCTAAGTTTATTTATTTATTCATACAAGAACTGGGGTGTAGGCCAGAGGTACGGGAGAGGGTGGCGGGGTTGAGAGGATTCACCAGAGACAGAGGGGGGAGCAGAACAGGCAGACTGACTGAAATACACTGCTGAGGGGTGCAGAGAGTGAGACAGGACAGATCTGCTGCACCATGTGGGTTAGCTCCCTGGCTGGGATCAAACTCCTGCTGCAGTGGCTGCCCATAGCTTGATAGTGCTGAGACTTAACCCCTTGCATCACCAGGGAGGCCCCAGATTTTTAAAAAATCTATTTAAAAAGTTATAGTGTGCAAATACAGTGAAAGCAGGACATACATTTGGGAAAAACACCTCTCACAGATCATAGAGAATCTGATGAAGCAAAGTACTTGAGGTGAACTAGGTAAAGCAGTGCCTCTCATTGTCTGTAGAGAACAATTAGTTCTGTTTCTGCTGAATTTTAAAACATTTTTTAATGTTTGTGAATGTAATAAAAATGAAGTACTAGGAAAAATTATCACAAGCTTGGTTTAAGGGCAATATTAAGTTGTTGTAAAAGTTTTTAAGTGCTTTCTGTTTTTGCACTTGTCACAAATCCTACTAGCCCTTCAAGGACCAGCACCCCAATGTAGCTCAGAGTAGCTCTGGAAGCAGTAAGAGAGTACTGTTCAGGAAAAATCAAGCAGTTTAATCCTGAGAGGGCTCACCAAGATGCTGGTCTACCAGTCCTGAATGTCCTGACTGAAAGGAGCAAGTCCCCCCTCCCCCTTACTTTAAGTGTCACCTACACAATTTCTCATTTACCTGAAAGAGAATACCTGTCATGTACAAGATAGTGTACCAAGCCTTAGCAGGTGGGGGTAGAGGGGAGTAGTAAGCAAGGATGAATATAGATACAATAGTTTGTTAGCAATTATGTTAGAAACCCTTTGCTTTGCCTGCCTCTCCTCCACCCCTATTTTCTAAAGCCTCAGAATGACAAGCACAAAGCAGTGGAGGGGATGGGAGAGTGGTGTGGAGGGAGAGTTTGTTGTCTCTGAATCAAACCACTGAAGGATCTTAATTAGCCAGCGTTGCTAGGATCCTTCAGAGAGGCTTGTAAATCCATTGAAGGTCACTAATCCAGAAAGTTTCAATTTTGAGTTTTCATTGGGCCATCATGGAGACAAATAGTAGCATGAGAATTTGTCAGCCAGAACTTGTAAGTGTAGATTAAAAAAACCTGTATTTCCACAATGTTTTGCAACTGTGTCTTAGCAAATGGATCTGCCTCAATCTGACCACTTGGGGACGCACCCCCAGTTGTGCTCTCTGAGGAGATCAGAACCATGCTTCCCAGTATTCACTGGATTGGGCACCACCTGCACCCAACACCAGCCTCTGGACCTTTGAAATGATGTGTGAGTTGGAGAAGAATGAAACTATTGAAAGTTCCCAATCTTAAAAGAATCTTTCGTGTGTTCTTTGAGTTATGATGTTATTTGGTTTATGGTACGAAAAAAAAAAAAATCACACATAAATTTACTCACAATATTTTAAATTTAGTAGATTATAAAAATATTCACAAGGAGAGCTAATGAAATATGAGTGGAATATAACAAAAAACAGAGATGACCAGGTCAGTCATCAAAATTGCTATTCATTGCAAAAAGTATTTCTGTGCCAACTATTTGGTAAGTGTTGTTTCCAGTGTTAGAGATCAAGAAAAACTAATAGAAAGCTCCTATTATAAGGCGCTTATAGTCTAGTGCAGGAGGTATACAAAACTAAGTTAATTAAATATTATATTAAATATTGGCAATTGCAACAGGTCTGATACCATCTAACAATAGAAAAATAATAATAAGGGGAATAAGGAGTGTGCACAAGGGAAAGGGAAATTTCTATTTTTTAATTTTTTAAAAATAATTATTATTTTGTAAGATTTATTTATTTATTCATACAAGCTGGGGTACAGACCAGAGCTGGGGTACAGACCAGAGGTGTGGGGCAGTGAGAGGGTTCACCAGAGACAGAGCGGGGAGCAGAACAGGCAGATCGATGGAAACACACTGCTGAGGGGAGCAGTGGGCAAGACACGAGAGGTCTGCTGCGCCATGTGGGAATCTCCCTGGCTGGGCATCAAAACCTGCTGTCGCCACTGGCGACAGCTCCACAGCACAGCGCCACCGGGGAGGCCTGGAAATTTCTATTTTAATAGGGACTGAGAAGTTACCATTTAAGTGAAGACCTGAAGGACTCAGTGAACCCTGTGGGTATCTGAGGGAAGAATTCTGGGCAGAGGGAAAAGCAGTGACAACAGCCCTGAAGCATAAGGATACCTAGAGGGCTGCAGGAACAACAAACTGGCTGGGTGATTGGAGCAGGATGATGGGGGTGGAAGGAAATGATATCAGAGGCAACCTGAAGTCAGAGGTGTGAGAAAGATGTTGTAGGCTGTTGCAGTGACCTTGGCTTTGTTTAAAATGAGATGAGTAGACAAGAGGGAATTCTGGGCAGCGCATTGACAGTGCTCTGACTTACATTTTAGATAATTCTGGTGGCTCTATTGAAAACAGACTTTAGGGGAGCAAGAATAAATGCAGAAGGATCACTAAGAGTTTAATGCCATAAGCCTGGTGAAAGATTATGGCACATGGGACCAGAATAGCAATAGCAAAGTGATAAGAAGTGGCCAGATTCTGAACATATTTTGAAAGTAAACTGAGATCATGAAAAAGGGAAGAGTTAAGGATGAAACCACCAACACGGATTCTACATTTTTTACCTCTGACCTCAACAAGCCTGTAAGCATCTGTATGTGGGCTCAGTCACATACTAACTCATGGATTAAGCAATGGGCTCTCTCTCTTCTATCAGAAGAGAATCAGGCTGTGGGAGAAGAGATTTTAGGGTGTAAGGGGGCAGTTAGATCTCAGTTTTGGTTATGTTAAGTAAGCACCCAGTGAATAGGCTGCTAGAATTCTAAGTCAGTGGGTCAATGAAGTCTAGTCTAAAATCACAAATCTGGGAAACCAAATAGGAGAGAGACAATCAGCGGGGGGAGGGGAGGCGGAGGGAGGGAAGGAAAAGCGCACAAAATGGAATAGAAAAGAACACAAGGGACCATGGAGATGGATCACGGGTGAATTGTTGGTGGGCTACCCAAGGGGAATACAAAATGTAAAAGACATAAATAACAATAAAAATATATATTAAAAAAAAATAAAATAAAATCACAAATTTGAAAATTAGTATTAAGATAGCATCTAAAACCCCGAGATCACCAAGAGAGTTAATGTGAACAGAAATGAGGAGAGGTTCAAGGACTGGGGCACTCTGACATTTAGATGTTGTAGAGATGAGAAAGAACCAGCAAAGACTACAGAGGGAGCAAAGACGGAGACAAAGCAAGTGAGTGTGGTATGCTGGAAGCAGAGTAAGTAACTCTGCTAAATGTGCTAATGGGCCAAAAAAGGTAAAGACTAAGAACTAATCATTGTTTTTAGCAGTGTGGTGAGGCCTGAAGATTTTGACAAGAGCAGTATCAGTAGATGAGTAGGGGTAGAGGAAAGCCTGATTAGACTTTACTGAAAGAGAGGAAACAAAAAAGAAAAAATGGGGCGAGACACTAGAGGCCATAAGCACAGAACACTCTTTTTAGGAATTTGCTATAAAAGGAAGGAGAGAAAGGAAGGGAATTGTAGAATCAAGATAGATTTTTTTTTAAGTTTTATAGACATATGAGAAAGATCAAATAGAAAGGGGAAAATTGATGATCCCTGACAAGAAAATAGTTATGAAATGTCCCTGAGGAGGTGAGAATAGGATCCAGTACACGCTTGGAGAGGTTGGTCTATGCCAGGTTCATCCACAGTAACAAAAGAGAAGACAGTTTTGGATACATGTGCCAATGGATGGGAGATATGTTATGGAACTTTGTAGAAATTCTCTTCTTATTGTTTCCATTTTCTCAGGGAAAAAGAGGAACAACATTTTTCAGTCCAGGCTGGGGATGGAGATTGGAAGAAAGAAGGAAAGATATGGAAGTTATCTAGGAAAACAAAGGTTGGACTAGACCACCTTCCCACAGGGCAATGGAGTGTGCCTCAGGTGTTATGCAGTTGGCATCCTTGAAGTTTATGATTAGGAATGTGTATGTTATTTTAGGATTTACAGAATGTTGTGTTAACTCCTCTGAGGTCTAGCTGGGAGGAGGCGGGACAAGAATTATTGGCCACAATTTACAGATGAGCACAATGATGTCCCGAGACATGCCCCCACCTGCCCACATCACCTAACCGGTTAGTGGGGAGCAGTGTGAGCCAACTCCTTTGACACTTATTTAGGTGATTTCACACACTGTGCTGCCCAGAGGCCATGGGTAGCATGAACACAGAGATGAAAGATTATTCACGGTCAGAGTGGCCCAAGGAAGCCTCATAGATGAGGGGAAGGGCCAGGAAGGAGCCAGCATTTTCTGCTGAACAACAGGAATGGCATGCCAGGTTGGACAGGAACAGTAAGAAAAAAACCATAAGGACAGTGAATATACTGTTGATCGGAAGGGCTGTATCCAAACAGGTAAGCAGATACATTTATTAGTATTGTACCATGTTATTTTTGAGCCAACATTAAAATCTCTGGAAATTTTGACTAAAAAGAAAGATTTCTGGCTTCTGTTAAATAATCAGACTATCTGGAAACACTAATCCCAAACTGTTAATGTCAATAGCTGACTCTCTCCCTTATATAGGACACACCTTTTTAGTTTGCCAGTGTCCACAACGCCTTCTTGGTGTTACACAGGATCTGTATTAAGGTCCCTAAGCATTTGAGTACTGGTTGATTTTAGTAATTCTATGGCTAAAAAGGTAGATCCTAGTCAAACTTGAGTTCCATGCTGAGGAATTTAGTTCTCATTCCACAGGAAATAGGAGAACCATTAATAATTTTTGAGTAGGGTAGCCAAGGCTTAAAGCAACTCTTTCAAAAATTATTCTTTTTATTTGAAGCTGGAAATGAGGAGGGAAGTGACTCGAGGCAGGCGGCTGGTGAAAAGGCTAATTTCAAACCTTAATAGCTGGGAGAAATGGGAGCGGGGGCCTTTGGCTGGACAGGAAGCTAGAAAATGGCCCTAGGCTATGAAATGAGTGGGCCTGGCTTACTTGGATTCAGTAAAAAGCAGGGTTGGGATCCTTGGGGCGTGTGGTAGCAAGCAGGCAGCCAAACGTGGACTGGAAATACATGGCCCTTGGCCAGGGTGAGGCTAGCTGGTCAAAGCCAAAAGAGACTCCTTGAAGCAGTCACACAGGGAAGGGGGCCTTGAATAAGGCTAAGGCTAAAGGGGCCTTCGCGGGAATCAAACAGGTCAAAGCTGGCTCTAGCCAGGCAGGTAAAGACTGAACCGGGGTGGGGGTTGTGGGAGTGGAAATAACTGTAGAGAGGCAAGAGTCATGTAGAAGGAAGATTCACTAGAAGCCTGGTGACTAATAGGGAAAGCGACCTGAGGGAGAAATGAAAAAACAACACAAAACATAAACTATAAAGCTTCTAACTTGGGAGCCAAGAAATAGTAGTGCTATTAATAGACTGAGAAAAGTGGATAGGAGGAAGTTTTTAAATATACAAAATACGAGTTAGCATCAGGATGCCCAACAGACAATTGGAAGGGTTGGAATTCAGAGAGCAAGGTGGCAGCAGAGGGAAGCTAATGGGCTTGCCTCCACAGCTTTATGACCAAATTACACCGGAACAAATACACGAGCCTGAATGACAACTAGCTGACTATTGTTTGCATCAAGAGCTCTGGCCCAGCGGAAAGGAGTAGGAAAAACTGCAATCAAACTGTGTTTGGAGTGATGAAGAGCGTTAAGACCCATGTGAGGAAGGAGCAATTTCCAGTCAGAGTCTCTCTGCTATTGGTAACTGAAAAGCCAGCAAGACACAGGGAAGGTTTTCTATGGATCCATGCAGACCAGTAAAGGAGGAGTCCAGGAGACCTCAGTGGCTGTTTCAGGCTTTTAATGACCTTTCTGCAGCATTTGTAGTGAGGCAACCAGATGCAGGACAGGTAGGGAGGCCTGGGGCCAGGAGGCTGGCAGGCTTCCTAGCCCCCAGAAAATCTTGAGACTTTCTGGGCTCTCTGGTGTTCTCTCATGGTCTCTGCTGGTCCCTATTGCACTCTACCAACGGTCCTCTGCAGTCTCCCGCCCCCTACTGTCCCCTTATATGCTCATCTCTCAGCTCAGGTGTGCCCATTCACACATGCCCACGCAATACTCCGGGTGCCGCCATCAGGCACGCTTGTAATACCACAAGTGCTGATCAGAGATGCTAATGGCGGGAGGGCAGAAAAGACCTGATAACTTCCATTTATCCTACAGTAACTCCAGAGTACACGCCCATATCAGAGACTGTAAAACTGGAACTGTACTGGAGAGGGGGTGCACAGAGGTGGTATGTGAGACAGAGGGTGCACCACTGGAGAACAATAGGAGTAGGGTGTAGAATGGTGATTATTGGTTCGAGCCTCTCTCCAAAACAAAAAACAATTGGGAGCCCAAACTGGTGGGAGAGAGGCAGATCAATCACCTGTCTCCTTACAGAGGAGGCTTTATTTGCAGCCGGTACTGCAACATGCACACCTGCTTTACCCACACTCAGACCAGTGCCAATATAATAACTACATACTGTCATTATCCGGAGTCTGAAGCACCTGGATCTTTTTTTTTTTTTTTTTTTTAAGATTTATTTTTTATTTATACATGTAAGCTGGGGTACAGACCAGAGGCGTGGGGTGGCGAGAGGGTTCACCAGAGACAGAGTGGGGAGCAGAAGAGGCAGATCAGAAATACACTGCTGAGGGGAGCGGGTGAGGCAGGAGAGGTCTGCCGCACCATGTGGGATTCTCCCCGGCTGGGCGTCGAACTCGCGTCGCCGCTGCCGACAGCTCCACAGCGCAGCGCTCAACCGCTGCGCCACCGGGGAGGCCCTGAAGCACCTGGATCTTAACAAAAGGAGCAAGAGCCCCAGGGTAACCCTCCTTTCTACAAAGGTAAAGGGAAAATTCCCAGCTTCTGACCCTGCTTCAACTGTAATCCCCACCTGGCAATGCATTTATTACTCTACAACATTTTAGAGGTTGCGACTGATAGTGTTTAAGATGTTTTGGCTGAGGAGTTGGCCTAGAGGAGGAGTTCTCTGTGGACCCCCATTACTCAACTCCAATATCCACAGCACTATAGGAAGCTTGAACACTTGGTGCTTACTGGGGGTGAACTTTTGGTGTCTTACTATCCTGGTTCTTCCCTGCTGCCCTCACAAGCACTCTTACCAGTGCTCCGGTCATCTGGGCAGAGGCAGAGGCAGAGGCAGAGGCATCAGTCTGATATAACAAACACCTAAAGAGCCTGAGTAAAACTCCTAGGATTATACCCAGCTGTTTGTAAGCAGCTATTTGTAAGCAAGAAAAGGAGGCTCCCTATTATAATCTATAAAAACTAAATATGAAGAGATGGAAGAACATACCACAAATGTTGGAGCAAAAAAATAAAATAAAACCTGTGAGAAGTGTCAGCCCGAAAGAACTGTAGAATACAGTGGAGAACTGTGGAGAACCCCTGACGTGGAGTTTAAGGTTAACAGTTATAATCATGCTTGTCAAATTAAGAAAAATTAGGCTTGATCAAAAACAACGCAGAGAAAACATGAGACTGGTACAAACAGAATTAATGGATCTTAAAAATACTGTAATCGAATTTAAAATACAATAGAGAGCCTCGGCACGAAACAAACACAAGTAATGGAGAGAATCTGCACCTGATTGAACAGTGTTGGAGAGCACACATATAGAACCAGAAAGATAAAAAAGAATTTTTAAAAATGAAAACAGTGTGAGAACTCTTTGGGAAATCATATTCACATCATGGGGAAGGAGAAGAGAAAGACGAGGGTATGGGAGATTTATTTTAAAAGATAATTTCTGAGATCCACCTCCATCCAGAAAAAAAGCCAGGTATCCTGCTCCAAAAGGCCGAAGACTTCCAAGCAAAATAATACCACAGGCCCTCCCGGGTGGCGCACAGGTAGAGTCTCAGCACTATGTTCAATCCCCGGCCAGGGAGCTTCCCACATGGCACAGCAGACCTCTCCTGCCTTGCCCGCTGCTCCCCTCAGCAGTGTATTTCAGTAGATCTGCTCCCCACTCTGTCTCTGGTGAATCCTCTCACCACCCCACCTCTGGCCTACACCCAGTTTTTGTATGCATATATAAATAAATCTTTTTTTTTTAAGTTTTCCCTTCTTTTTTTTTTTGAAGATTTATTTATTTATACATACAAGCTGGGGTACAGGCCAAAGGTGTGGGGTGGCGAGAGGGTTCACCAGAGACAGAGCAGGGAGCAGAACAGGCAGATCAGGAATACACTGCTGAGGGGAGCAGCGGGCGAGGCAGGAGAGGTCTGCTGCACCATGTGGGAATCTCCCCTGCTGGGTGTCCAACTCGCGTGGCCGCTGCCGACAGCTCCACAGCGCAGTGCTTAACCGCTGCGCCACCAGGGAGGCCCTAAGTAAATCTTTTAAAAAAACAACAACAAAATAAACCAAAGACACGCTCCAAGACATAGTATAATTAAGCCGTTGAAAGCTGATGACAAGGAATGAGTCCTAAAAACATCAAGAGAAAGAAAAGTGACCTCTAAGGGAACAGGTCTTAGGCTCTGTGGAAACACTATGGGCAGCAGGGAATGACAGGAGATATTTAAAGTACTAATGAAAAATATTTCCATCCCAGAATACTTTATTCTGTCAGACTATCATAACAGCAAATGAAAAGATAAGGGAGTTCACTGAAAAACAAAAATTAAGAGACACTCTACCAAACTTGAAAAAAGTACTGAAGGTGGTATTATTAAGCAGCAACAAAATGAATTAAGAGGGAACAGACACCGATACCGTGTGGAGGAGGAGAGTGGAAATGTGGCCATCAGATCAAATCGATCTAAGGGCCACAAATACAAAACATCACACGCAAACCTCAGGACAACCTTCAAGCGAAAATCAAGAGCATAACCTTCAAACAAAAATCAATAGGAGTCACACACAAGACAACAGAATGGAACCTAAACAAAACATAAAGCTGTCAAAAAATAAGGTAAACTGGAAAAAAAAAAAGCAAAATGAGAGTAAGCACTTGGACCTCAATTGTCACCTTAAATGTGAATGGCTTCAATTTATCCATTAAAAATTATAAGCGGCTGTAGGTGAGGATGCGCAGTGCTGCAGTGCACTGCAAGGAAAGCTGAGAAGCAGCCAATGAGATGGACGGGGGTGGTGGGCAGCCAATCACAAGGCCCTGCCGTGGGAGGCGCAGGAATCCAAGGTCAACCTCCCCGGGTGTCCTGCTTTCTGGACTAGCCACTCTGAGGGTTCCCTAGACTTGGAAATTTGGGGTGCTGCTCTCCCTTGAGACAATTACCTCTCCTGCTCTAAGCACTCTGGGTCACCATTTTTATATACTAGTTGCTTGAGCCCAAAGTGGGCCCCTTCTACTCTCCTAATATTTATTTACCTCTGACTAAAAGACTGGTTCCCCAGACCAATTCAGACTCCCTGTTCTTCATTTATTCTGGTTCTCTTTAAATGTTAACCACTAGGAAATTACCCTAAATCTGTGAGTTGCCCATAACTAATTAAAATAACTGGGCACAATAGACTCCCAGCCCCCAGGCAGTTTTGCTGTTAGAGGATGAAAGAATTTCTGCCATTATTTAATCTCTGCCATTATTATTTACAGTTGTCCCCTACTGTAGGCTGTGATGCACAATCAGTTGTGTAGCTTTCCCAGATCCCAGCCCTAGAAATTCTAATTCAGGGGTCAGGTGGAGCCCAGAATCTGAATTGTAACTCACCTGGATGGTTCTCACACAGCCTTGGGAATGTTAATGTCACCTCCCTAGCTTATAAATGGGGTCTTGGCAGCCAGGGCGCTTGGTCCGGAGTGATGCTTTTGATGTAAACCCTTCCTTGACACTTCGCAGCGTCCTTATTTCCCGTGCTCCCCAGTGACCCGTGCAGTGGGGGTCCTTTCAGGGCCAGCTCCAGTTTTCAGTGGAAGGAAAGAAGCTGCAGAGCAAGCAAGTGACTTGTCTGAGGTCTCACAGTCAATGAACAGACCAACTAGCACCCGGATTTCTTGAGCCCCAGTCCTGCCATCTTTTCACTGAAAATAAGGGTCCTGAACCAAAGCAGGTAGTGGATAGGGCTGCGTCGGAAGGACAGCCCAAATCAGTGCCACAAAATTCTGCCTTCTTACTGCTTGCTATCACATTAAAGAAATGGTTTGCAAAGACAAACACTGACTTACTGAAAGGTTAACATGCTTCATCATGATCAACTTAATCTTTTAAACAGATATTTAATTATAACACTTTAAATTCACAAAATTTATATTTTGTATATCCCTTTTTACCTAACATCCAGATTCAACAATGTTCATTATTTTGCCACATTTATTCTATCTAGCCTCCTTTATTGTTTTTCTTTATTCTTTGCTGAAATTCTTAATTTTTTTTTCAATATGGAATGCTTCATGAATTTGCATGTCATCTTGGCACAGGAGCCATGCTAATCTTCTCTGCATTATTCCAATTTTAGTATATGGGTGTAGCAGCAGCAAGGCACAGAGCAGGTTTTCTATGATCCGGGCAGACAGGTAAAGGAGGAGTTCTGGAGCCCTCGGTGGCTTTTTCAGGCTTTTAATGTTTTTCTACAGCATTTGTAGAGAAGTAACCAGGTGCAGGGCAGGCAGGAGGGCCTGGGGGCCGGGAGGCTGTGAATCTTCACCTCTCTCTGGGCTCTCTGGCGTTCTCTCTCGGTCTCTGTTGCACCCTGCCACAGGGTCCTCTGCCGTCATGCCCTGTTCTCTCTCAAGGTCTTTATATGCTCCCCCTCCAGGCCCAGGTGTGCCCACTCACACACGCCCGCACCCTATTTCAGGTGCCTGCCATCAGTCTAATGGTGTGAGGGTTGAAAACCCTGATAACCTCATTTACCCTGCAACAGTCTACCAAAGTGAGCACAAATTTAAATATTTTAAAACAAATTCAAGGGCGCACAGGGTGGCACAGGGGCTATGTCTCAGCCCTGTCAAGCTATCACCAGATACTAGGGCTTAAATTCAATGCCCAGCAAGGGAGCTAACCCACGTGGCGCAGCAGACCGCTCTCTCCCGTCTCCCCTGCTGCTCCCCTCAGCAGTGTATTTCAGTAGCTCCCCTGTTCTGCTCCCTACCCTGTCTCTGGTGAATCCTCTCACCCGCACTCCTCTGGCCCACACCTCAGCTCTTGTATGCGTAAATAAATAAAAATAAACTCTTTAAAATAAATAAAACAAATTCAAGATATGTTATTTCTTCCCTTCAAGTGTTAGGATCCACCCTGTAAAAACATTTGACCTTTGTGTTTAAATGAGTGTGACTTTGGAGGCAGAGTCACCGGGAGCTCCATGTTCCAGGAGCAGGTTCCAGAGAGCTTGCAGCCCTGCCTGGTGTGCTGGCAGGTCTCTGCTGCACTCTGATATCAGGTGTGGTTCTCAATCATCCAGCCAGCAAACACATTTTGGGTTCCCTCCAAACCCTGACAACATTTCGGTGTTGATTTAATCTGGTCACTGTTTGCCAGTTCCTACATTATGCCATCTTCCCTGCTTAAAAGCTGTGAGAAAAGCCAAGGAGGGAAGCAGCCTCAAGATAACACTCAATTCCCAGTTCACGGGAAGGATTATGACGATTCCCCTCCCCACAGTAAAATGCAGGACAGAGTCCTGCTGTCATAGGTCTGAGATAGTCACAGATGGAGGAGTCTGATAGATTCCCCAGCACACATCAGGCAGGAAAAAGTGGTTGTTATTTTTAGCAACTACTTGTTAAATATTTGCCTGATGAGTGCTGGGTGCCCACCAGTCACAATAAGCTGAGAAGTATGCTAAAGCTGCCACTCTAGCTCAAGGGAGGATATGACAAGAGGCCTCTTCTTTAACTCACATGTTTGAGACCGACCTCCTGCTATAGGCCACCAGCTGTTCCCATCAGCACTCCACCTAGAAGACAGAAAGCCAGAATCATGAAATGTGAAGTGAAAGAGCCAGAGTCGTGAAATGTGGAGTAAAATGTGTATCTAAGGTTTGTCGTGGTCTATGGGCGTCCTCTGACAAGGCCATGTGCCAACTTCCCTGTGTCTGCCACACCAGCCCCCTACCTCCTGCCCACCTTCATTAGGCATTCTCAGGAGGCTCCAGAATGTCAATTTTCAAGTCTCATCATCATTCATTGTGCTGACTCACTCATGCTGACACACCATTCAACCCAGGCAGAACACAGGAACCACAACTTTGGGTTAAGTTACCCACACTTCTATTTCTGGGAGACTGCAGCATATATATGTCCTAAAATGCTATTGGGAAACAGGAATAGCCAAGCTCAACGCATTTTTACAAACAACTACGCATTTCCACTTGTAATTCCAGTAACCATCATCTGATTACTCAGTAGTTACACGAAGACCCCAGTCATCACCATGCTGATCTCTGACACCCACTGACTCCCCGAGCTACATTTTGCTGTCACATTCCCGTGTTCATGGTGAACAGGGCCATGACAATCAGGGCTATATTATTTCCCCTTTCAACTCAAAAGGGAATTGATGTAATTTGACACTAAGATGCATACTCAAA
>PVIJ01016295.1:14571-33315 GCA_004024925.1 Scalopus aquaticus
ACCCCATCTGAAAAGGGTGAGGCCAAATGAGGCACGGTGGTGGGTGGGGTGGGGGGGTGGGGGGGTGGGAGTGGGGACGGGGACACAAATTTAAGGAGGCACTCATTACTGGAGTCATGGACTGAGGACTCTGCACTTGCACAATTCAAAGAGTGAGCACCTCCTTAAATTTCGTACCTAGGGCTTTTCACAGGCCTGAGCCTAGTGTCAGCCTACAGAAGAATGTCAAGGGTGCATAATAATGACTTTACTAATTTAGACAGTTTCTCCCAGTCCAAATTTGGAAGAGTCTAATTCAACACATCTGAGGTATGAAGTTCAGGAATCATTTTAAATAAGCTCCCTCAGGTAATCCTGATGTAGTATTTAGAATACTACAATTGGGGACCTTCCCTTAAATTTAGCATGATTAGTTTCAAGTATTGGGTTCAGTTCTGAGTTTTCTCCATGTAAAATGTACTCGAAGGTCAGATTCTGTATGAATCAGGACTATGTTCAGCTTCAAGCAGACCAAATCCTACTGACATATAGGACTGATAAGTAGGGGCTTATTTTCCCACAAGTAGAAGCCTGAAGTTCGGGCACTGCTGGCGCTGGTCAGCAGCACACTGACATCAGGGGCAGCAGCTCCGTGAGTCTCTTGGATTTTCCTTAGGTCTGTTTCCCTCATGACCCTCATATGGCAACTGTGGTTCCAGGGTCACCAACCTTTAAGAATGGAGGGGAGGGGTCTCCCTCTTGGCGCAAAGGGTTAAGTCTCAGCCTATGAAGCTATCTGCAGCCACTGCAGCAGGAGTTTGATCCCCTGCCAGGGAGCTTCCCACATGGTGCAGCAGACCTCTCCTGTCTCACCACTGCTCCCCTCAGCAGTGTATTTCAGTCAGTCTGCCTGTTCTGCTCCTTTCTCTGTCTCTGGTGAATCCTCTCACACACACCCCTTCCTCTGGCCTACACCCCAGCTCGTGTATGCATAAATAAATAAATCTTAAAAAAAAAAAGAAGCAAAGTAACACTGCCTTCTTCATGCCTGTCTCAAGACAGTACATCCTTCCCAGAATCCAATTCCCAAACTGTAGTAAGTATTGAAAGTATTTGGAGTGTTTATTAAACCACAGATTGTTGGGGGCATGGCCCTCAGAGATTCTCATTCAGTAGGTCCAGACTGGGACGTGAGGATCTGTGGTACTTTAAGATCCCAACTGTGTTTACCTGAAGCATACAAAAATATTAATTTGAAGATGTATTTCCACCCTCATGTTCACTGCAGTATTATTCACAATAACCAAGAGTTGAAAACAACCTAAGTGCTTATCGTCAAATAAATAGAGAAAGAATAGTTGGGAATAGTACTTAACTATTAAAAAAAAAGGTTCTCTTGCCATTTGCAACACGAATGAAATAACAATGGTTAAAAATAATAATGGAAGAAAAGAAGAGTTAGTGAAGATGCTCCAAATGTATGGTGATAAATGGAAACTAGCCTTTGGGTGATGAACATAATGTGCAGATGTTGCTCTGCAGGGTTGTACACCCAAAAACTATAGAATGCTGTGTATTACATATAGATATTACTTTAACAGTTTTTTTTTTTAATTCCCAGTTCATGCTAATTCTGTTGGTCCTAGGAAAATAGCTCCCAACCTTGCTGTGGCAATATAAACAGTTGGAGAGAAATTGTAAAGGCACGGGTTTCCTGGGCCTCATCCCAGATGTTGTGATTTTATTGGTCTGTGGGATCGGGGCATTCCTATTGTCAAAGCATTCCCAAACTTGTCTGCAAGTTCGGATCAACAAATTCCAAAGTTCAGGGCATAGCCCAGATAATGACATCACAATCCTTGGTGTAGGACATAGGTATCAGTAGTGTTTGAAGCTCCCCAAGTGATTCCAAGGTGCAGGCAAATTTGAGAATCCTGCAGTTTACGAGAAGATGGCCATGAAGTTGACTACATTTAAAACAATGTAAGAGGGAGGTATGAAAGGGAGGTTATTTGGATTGGAAACCAGAGATAAAATAGAGAAACCAGAAGATTTCTTTAATTATAGCTTCCAAGTGTGTGAGAAAATTTCACAAAGAATAGTGTTGTCACCTGAACTGAACACCAACAAGGAGGAAATGGGATTAACCTGGTCAAAGCCCTTGGGCTTGATGCGAGGAAAAATTTCCTAGCTGCAAATTGTTGCAATGAAAAGTAGTGCAGTGAGAAAAGGGTTGTGCAATACTGTCATTTAAGAACTATAAAAATAGTATAAATCCTCATCTGTTTAGAATGTTCTAATGTCATTCTTTCTGAAGGTGAAGAGGTGGATAAATGACCTGTCTAGATTTCTTTGAAAAGTTTAGATTTTATTCCTCTTCTCCTCATTTCACATTTCAATTTAAAAGACAGACCTCAGCATTGACAATTCAAAGAAAACATAACCTTTGCCCACCTATCTGATTAAATGGATAAAATATCTGACAGTTAGTAATAGTTTGAGATGCTTCTAGCTCAAACTGCTTGAATCTCTGAAAGGCTATTTATAGCTTCTGGATGACAAACATAGTGCCAAAACCAGAGAGGGCATCTGAATTTGATTTGAACAGGTTCTAGTGTTCGAAACTTAAATGTTGTGCTCAAGGTTGATTCACCATCATGTCTGAGCCCAGCTACACACACACACAACCAGAATAGCTATTTTCATGCCACACGGGAGCAATGCATGTGTTTAAATATAAGTACAATTAAAATATGTTTTCTGTATATGAAAATGTCACAGGCTATTATGAGTGGGACATGCCCTCTGCTTTGTCCTTTGCAGGCCTGGCAATGAATGTACCCTGATCATACATAATTTTATTACCAGGAACATGCACCAGCCTGTGGGTTTCAATTCAAGGTCATTGATGATGTAAATCTACACTCAGTGGACCTTAAGTTGAAGATAGCAAAGATTTAGGAGTGCTTTCTCCCTCTTGTCCCAGTGTTTCCCAAATTTTGTTACACATTAGAATTGCCATGGAAGCTTTTAAATACCTTGGTGCCCAAGTTCCATTCCATACCACTGAAATCAGAATCAAAGGTGGAAGCCACTATCAGTTTTTAAAAGCCCCATGTGATTCCAATGTGCAGCAAAGTTTGAGAACCACGGCCTTAGTCACCTTCACTATGAGATCTAAATTCACATGTGGAAAGAATTTATCATAGGTCTTATGTCAAAAGTAAAAGTAGGAATTAGACAAATTTTTCTCCTTGCTGGTTGTGAGAGATCAATCAGCCCAAATATTCACCCTTCCAAATTCCTCCATCATGTGAAAACTTCAAATGGCTGACTTCCCAGCCACTAAGAATAAAGACTACTTTTCCCAGCTTCCTTTGCATCAGGGTATGCCCTCACATCTCAATTCTGGCCAATGGGATTAAGTGAAAATGGTATATGTGCATTCTTTGACAATGCTTAAAGGTAAGTTGTGTATTCTTCTGCCTGTCCATCTTTTGCTACCTGGAATGCAGACAGAACAGTTGAAGACCCTAAGTAAGTTGGACAAATGAGAATACTCTGGGGGAAATGGAAGCCACATAAAGCAAAGAAACAAGGTAGAAAGAACCTAGTTCTCAACATCAGAGCTTGAAATCAGCCCTAGACTGACAGACCATCTGTAGGTATCTTAGTGAATGAAACAAACAAATAAACAAAGCCACCCATTTTGTTTATTGTAGTGCTGCTGTTAATTACAATGGAAAACCTCAGACTCAGAGGTTTTCAAATTTTGGGTTATTGGAAATGCCTCCAAAGCTAATGAAGCATATTGAAGTAGGTACTTCTGATACCTAAACTTGAAAACAACTATACAAATATTCCTGGCATTTAAAGAGGATGCTTGGTAAAGATAAAATTTCAAAAAGTAATGATTGGTTAGACCCATTTTGGAAAGGTTAATTTACTGAATAAAACATTTAGCAATAAACTTGAAGAGTTCTGTTCAGTAGATAAGCAGACTTAAACCTTGGACCTTGGACTTATCAATTCCTAGCCACTAAGCCAGATTCTTCATAAAGTGGACCAGCAGTTGTTCATGACCAAGGGGTACCCAGGAGCCCTAACCCGTTAAGGGGCGCATAATTAAAAAGGGACCCAGCCACATTTCACACAAAGGCAAAGGTAGCAGACTCTTAGTGTGAAAAATCTTTAATAGTATAATGTACATAGAAAGAGATATTATAATATCTCTTTATAACAATAATATCTCTTTATATCAATTATAATGTACATAGAAAAAGAAAGGATATTCCTAATAACAGTTTCTCAATAACCCCGCCCTCCCTAAATTACCCATCTCCTCCTCGTGAGCAAATGCCCAAGCAGGGTCAGCCCATATAGCAGGAACGTGGAGGGTCAAAAGTTTGCCATAAGTCAAAGGAAACTTCTGAAAAGGAATCACAAGAAAAGGGCTAGGCAGATCCCAGAGAACTGGGACAGAAGGAGAGACTCAAAGTTAAAGATCAAAGTACAGGGGCCTCCCTGGTGGCACAGAGGTTGAGAGCTGCACTGTGGAGCTGTCGGCAGCATCGCGATGCGAGTTCGATGCCCGGCCAGGGAGATTCCCACATGGCGCGGCAGACCTCTCCTGCCTCGCCCGCTGCTCCCCTCAGCAGTGTATTTCTGACTGTTCTGCTCCCTGCTCTGTCTCTGGTGAGCCCTCCCGCCGCCTGACACCTCTGGCCTGTACCCCAGCTTGTATGTATAAATAAATAAATCTTTAAAAAAAAAAAAAGATCAAAGTGGCGTTATGATAATTAAATGAGATAATCTAAAGACAGTGCTTAGTATAGTAACTGCCACCTAGTAAAGACTCAATAAATTTTTGTCTTGGAAAAAAATGAGGTTAGAATTTATTATCTCCTATATAGTTCCTGACTATTTAATTCTATTCTATTCTATGTAGTAGCAATTAATCTCATGTCACCTTTCTACAGTAACTAGGATGACTATAATTAAAAAAAAAACTACTAAAAATCATCTGGGAAGTTTAAAAATTAAAATTTTTTAATAAAAAATGTTTTAAATATTTTTAAAAAGACAATAACAGGTCAGGGCCTCCCTGGTGGTGCAGGGGTTAAAGTCTCAGCACTATCAAACTATTGGCAGCCACTGTAGCATGAGTTCCATCCCTGGCCAGGGAGCTAACCCACGTGGCACAGCAGACCTCTCCTGACTCTCCCACTGCTCTCCTCAGCAGTGTATTTCAGTCAATCCGCCTGTTCTGCTCCCCACTCTGTCTCTGGTGAATCCTCTCACCACCCCACACCTCTGGTCTACATCCCAGTTCTTGTATGCATAAATAAGTAAAAATAAATCTTTTTGAAAAAAAGAAAATAACAAGTCTTAGAATGTGGAAAATTGGCACTATAATTATTACTGGTAGGAGTATGAAATGATGTTTCCAGTTTGGAAAACAGTTTGGCAGTTCACCAAAATGTTAAACATAAAGTTATCACAGGACATACCAATTCTCTCAGGTTGATGTCCACACAAAAACTTGTACGAGTGTTCATAGTACTGTTATTCATAATAATCAACTTTGAAACAAACCCACAGGCCTATCTCCTGATGAGTGAGTAAACAAAAGATTTCATAGAATGGAATATTACTTAACAATAGAAAGGAAGGAAGTACTATATATGCTACAACATGGATGGACCTTGAAAATATTATCCTAAGTGAAAGAAGGCAATCACCAAAAAAAAATATCACTTATTGTGACGTTCCATTACAAGAAATGCCCAGAATAGATAAGTCCACAAAGATAAAAAGTAGATTAGCAACTGCCTAGGGCTGGGAGTAGGAGGGTTGGGAATAATTACTAATATGTATAGGTTTTCTTATGGAGTAATGAAATATTCTAAAATTAGATAGTAGTGATAGTTGCACAGCTGTCAGTGCACTTAAAATCATTCCATTATACACTTGAAATCATTGAACATTATGGTATATAAGTTATATCTCAATAGATAATATCCCAAAGAAAAAAAAATGGAACTTCCTCCCAAAGATAAAAAGAAACTAGCTTTGTAGGGAAATATAAAATTTACCAAGAAGCATCATATAATGGAAAAGACATTGGTCAACAGTCAAGACTTAGATTTTAGGCCTGCAGCCATGATGTACTAACAACAAGGCCTAGGATAATTCTCTTAGCATCTACTTCAGCCTCTTAATTAATTAAGGGATGAAGTTTCCATTTCTAATATCTGGTAGCTATGATGAATTTCCTGTGGACGTGATAGAGCAGATATTGCATCAGATTCCCCAGGGGCTTCATGATCCAACACATCCAAGAACAGCTGCTTTTGACCACGACCCTCCACACTCCTTACTGGTGAAAATCTGATGAAATCCTTGCAGGAGATCCCCAGGTTAACAGGCCAACGAAACATCCCTTCCTCAGTAGAACTTCACAGAGTATTCCCAGAAGAAAACACTGGGGGAGAGCGGTGGGCCGGGGTGGGGGAGTGGGGTTCGTGTACTAACTCAGTGTTTATGGAAATACTTGGTTCAGGCTATGTATGCCCTTCCCTTGCAAGGGGATAGAAATAAAACATTTGCCAACTGGTCTCTACTTAAAATGATCTTCTTTATATGATATCAAGAACAATGAACACAACAAGAAATGGCACCGATTACAAACTCATATCAAAAAGAAGACTATAAATGTAAAAGGGACGAGACTTTTGTCCTTCCTGTATCTCAACTATGAGGGAATTAACCACTGAAGATTTAAGTGACTTGCTCAAGGTCCTATTGTCTGTAGAACTGTAGATTTCAATTCCGACACATTTTTCTCCAACGTAATTTAATACATATTTTCCGTTGAATTTCACAAAGTGAGAGAGGGAGATTAAGCCTCAGACCTACCTTCTTATAATTTAATTTAATGATCAGTTAAATCAGCCTTTGTCTGAAATAATTACTTCAATCAAATATAAGGGCAACATCTCCAAACTCTTCTACTGAAAATTGATATGCCGCCTGCTTCAGGACTTGGTTATCTCCCCTTCTCTAGGCTCAATCTTTTGGTGATCTCCTGTCTCAGTAGGTTAAATACTCTCTTTTCTTCACAACTCCCATATAATCCATCAGGAAGTCCCTTTGACTTGACCTTCAAAATACATCCAGAACACAGCTACTTCCCCATTATCATTGCTCCCAAACTGGTCAAAGCCACCACCTTCTTTCCTTCTATTACTGCCATAGCCTCCCAATATTCTCTTGTTTCTGCCCAATATAACAGGCAAAACAATCCTTTGAAATAGAAGTCAGATCACATCATAATTCTATTCAAAACTCCATGTGACTTCTTTACAACGGCCTTCAGTGTCTCCAAGAACCCCCATGATCCACACACGGCCCCACCTCTCTGCTCCCGCCGTGGTGGGGGGAGGGTTCCTCAGAGCTTTGGATCTAACTGGCTCTTCTGCTGGAAATACCTTTTCAGTGGGGTAGATACTGAATGCGCATAAGTTTGTGGACCTCATTAAGATGTCACAACTACAAAAGTAGATGCAAGTCCTTGCAGGGGCCCCTGCAAGTTGAGGACCTTGAAATTAAAGCTCCACGAGCTTCACAGTAAATCCACTCCTTTCCTTCCCTCAGATAGCCGCTTGGCTGACTTCCTCATCTCCTTCAAAGCTTTGCTCTAATCTTTCCTTCTCAAGGAGACCTGCTGTGACCTCTTTGTATAGTACTACAACTTGTTCCTCCACTCCTTGACCTTTGCTCCCCCGTAGCACTTATGAACTCTTTTTTAAATTTTTTAAAAAATATTTATTTTATTTATACATACAGGCTGGGGTACAGGCCAGAGGTGTGGGGAGGCGAGAGGGTTCACCAGAGACAGAGTGGGGAGCAGAACAGGCAGATCAGAAATACACTGCGGAGGGGAACAGCGGGCGAGGCAGGAGACGTCTGCCGCACCATGTGGGATTCTCCCCGGCCAGGCATCGAACTCGCGTCGCTGATGCTGAGGGCTCCACAGCGCAGCGCTTAACCGCTGCGCCACCAGGGAGGCCCACTTATTAACTCTTAATTGACTATATAATTAACTTATTTATTATATTTACTGTTTCTCCCCTACCACCTCACTAAAATGTAAGCACCAGCATCCCTAGTCCCCAGAACAATCTTGGCACAGAGTAGATGTTCAATAAACATTTGCAGAAAGAATGAATTTCTGTTTCTTCAATGTCATTTTAAAAACAACTGGCATATACTAGATGCTCAATAGCCATCATTTGAAGATTAAATTACCTTTAAAAAGAAATCGTTTCTACTATTCATGCACTATCCAGCATGTGCCAAATTCTTTTATACATTCTGCTAACAATCCTATTAGGTAGGGTCTATTGTTAGTCCCATTTTACAAATGAGAGACCTCAGTTTAATTATATTGTCACATAGCTCACAACCAAATGGAATTCAACCCATGCCAAAGCCTCTGATATTTCCATTTTGCTGACATTAACACCCCCGTTTCTTTCTTTCTGGCTGAGGAAGGCAATAGGAAAAACTACATGAATATGAAGTTAAGGCACAACTGCAATAAGTACTTGATTTGGAGCCATGGACAAGTTTCTTATCCTCTGAGTTTCAGTCTTCCCATCTGTAAAATTGGCTGCATAGTGTCTACTTTGAAGTCTAGGGAAGAGAAGTAAAGGAGATAGTGTTAAATATTGATGCTTTAATAAATGTTTAATAAATTTTCCTTTCAAAGGATTTGAAAGAGTTTATAATTAAACACACATTCATAAATAGAACTCAGAAGAGGGTGTAAGTCAGTTGCTATGGGGAAGTCAGCAGCAGGGTTTTTCTGGAGTCAAGCACACAGATACTGGGCTCAAGAGAACAACGTAGGAGTGGGGCAGAGAAGTCCAGTGTGCAAACCACAAGGGAATGAATGAGACACTCTTCTGAAGTTATATTTTGTCCTTGCCTCCCACAAGTTGGCTTGTTCACATCTTTCCATAAGACCCTAGAGTAGGACTTTTATCAACATTTCATGGAACAAGTGTCACAGAATACCTCAAGTTTCCTGGAATTGAGTCATCTCATACAATTTCAAATGTTTGAAGTGCTAAGTGAAAGAAAAACTCCAACTTTGTGTTGTAACTCTGCCAAGTTTCTTTGAGAGCAATAGATGAGGAAAGCCAATCTGGCCATGTTAGGTGTGGCTGAGTCAAGGGCTAGGAGGCCCCAGAGGTAAGGAAAGGTGGGATATCACCCACAGCACTCCAAGTAAGCAGGCTGAGCCCAGAGTTTGCCTCACGCAGCCGGAGGCCGACCTCTTACACAGGTCCTGACTCGGGACAAGCAGCACAGACTTGTTTTATTTTTTGCTCAGTGATACCTAGGGACATTTTGGAGATTCTTTAAATAAACAATTTAATCTTAGACAGATGAATCAAGGGCCTCCCTGGTGGTGCAACGGGTTTAGTCTCAGCTCTATGAAGCCATTGGCAGCCACTGCAGCACGAGTTCGATCCCCAGCCAGGGAGCTTCTGGCACAGCAGACCTCTCCTGCCTTGCCCACTGCTCCCTCAGCAGTGTATTTCAGTCAGTCTGCCTGTTCTGCTCCCCACTCTGTCTCTGGTGAATCCTCTCACTACACTTCCCCCCCGCCCCACACCTCTGGCTTACACCCCACTTATTGTATGCATAAATAAATAAAGCTTAAAAAAAAAAGATGACTCAGCACCTATAAAGTAATATAATTTAAATGCTATGAACCCATGACCCTAATGTGGCAACAACTAAAAATGTGTTTAATAAGGATCACATCCATGTAGCTAGTAAATTAACTCTTGATTTTCTAGCTCATAATGCAGGGTTCCAATACTGACAAAGGTGGAAAAATAAGATACATCAGCCATATGCGAGGAATAAATTTAATTGTGAATAATGGAGTCCTGAAGTAACTGTAAACAAAATAGAACTTTCTTTTCATGTATAAAAATTTAATCAGTCCAGGAGTGGCACAACACTCCACAGTAATCAGGGGCTAGAATTCCTTCCCATGTTCTGTGTCTACCAGTTTTGGATTGTGGCACTTGATAGTGACTAGAGTTCTCCATATGAAGCATTTGGAAGATGGAAGGGAAGTTGAAGGGTATGCTCCTTCCTTTTAAAGACACTCCCTGTAATTTCTACAGGTACATCTTTTATGCTTCTATCTGATTGTCTAGAACTTAGTCACCTGGCCTTTTCCAACTGCAAGGAAAGCTGGGACATGTAGTTTTTGAACAGGGTACATTGTGCTCCAAATATATAATTGAATTTTCTTCTGATTTCTCATTGAGAAAGAACTTTCTGCCCACTGGAAAATAAGAAAGAAAAACATCAATACCTTTGAATTTACAAACACTGTTAATTTCTTTAGAATATTTATTGCTTTAGGTATTTTTTGTTTTGTCCTTCTTAGGGAAACTCAAATGAAAATCACAATGAAATATCACTATACATCTATTACATTTATTACAACTACAATTTTTTTAACCCATCTGTTAGCTTTAAAAAAAAAAAACTAAAATCAAAAAAAGGAAAACAAAATTGGCAGTACCAAGAGCCAGTGAAGATAAAGAACAAGTGCAATGTTCATACATTCCTAGTAGGAACACAAAATGATAGTGCTATTTTGGAAAGTAACTCAGTTTCTTGTAAAGTTACATACATACTCACCATACAACTTAGCAATCCCACTGAGATATTTATCAACATAAATAAAAAATTATGTATAAACACATGTGAGTGTTCATAGTGACTTCATTCATTATTGACAAAAAATTTAATATAAACCAAATGTCTTTTCATATGCATGTGAATAAAGAAAATGTGGGATTCCATAAAATAGAATACTACTCTGGAATTAAAAAGGTACAAAGTACCAAGATGCACAATAACATGGATGCAAGTGTCACATGCTTAAAGCTAATTGAAAGAAAGACAGACTCAAAAGGCTATATTCTGTATGAGTCTATTTACATGGCATTCTGCAAAAAGTAAAAACTATAGGGACAGAAAACAGGCAAGTGGTTGCCAGGGGCTGGAAGTGGGTGAAATATTGTCCACAAAAAGACCTGGGGAAATTTTGGAGGGGTGTGATGGAAATACTTTACATTTTGACCGTGAAGCTGGTTATCTTACTGTATGTGTTTATGGAAATTCATAAAAATTTGTACAAAAAAGGGTAAATTTTACCATTTGTAAAATATACCACAGTAAACCTGGCTTTAAAAAAGCATGAAATTAAAAAGTAAGCAAACTGGAAAATGTTTAAAACAAGCATGACAATGTTTATATTGTTAATAACTCAACATCACATAAAATTGATGGCAGAAATGCTAGTTGCTAAACAACAAAGGGGAAAAAAATGTTCATTCTAACCAATAAGCAAGCACTTGAAATTAAAGCCCATGGAGATACCATTTTTCACATTTATTCTTTTATTCCACTGCCTTTTAGATTTATTTTACTTTTGCATACAAGCTGGGGTGCAGGCCAGGGATGTGGGGCTGTGAGGGGGTTCACCAGAGACAGAGTGGGGAGCAGAACAGGCTGACCAACAGAAATACACTGCTGAGGGGAGCAGTGGACGAGGCAGAGGTCTGTGTGCATGCGGGATTCTCCCCACTGGGCATCGAACTTGCACCGCAGCTGCCCACAGCTCCACAGCGCTGTGCTTAACCCATTGCGCTACCAGGGAGGCCCTCCACTGCCTTTTTAAAAGGTTAATCCACAGTAACTGTAACAGTGTGGAGGGATATATGTGCTCACACAATTTGGGGAGAGTGAAGACTGGTTCAAACTGGAAAGCTGTCTGCTAAGTATATATATCAAGAGATTCACAACAAGAGTTTATGCTTTTAATTCCAGTCACTTTACCTCTGAGAACTATCCTGAGAAAATAAACCACATTGTGAGAACGGTTTTATATATAAAAATGGTTGGCATAAGTTATGTACTGTATTAAAGTATTTGCAACAACCCAAGTGTCTATGTCAAAACAAAAAATGTTTTTTTCATATGAAGAAACAATATATGGTAGCCATTGAGAATTCTCTTTTTGAAGAATTTTTAATGATAGAAAAAAAATAATTTTAAGAATAAAGAATAGAGGATCTCCCTGGTGGCTCAGGGGTTAAAGAAACCACTATCAAGCTCTTGCCAGCCACTGCAACATGCGTTCGATCCGAGCTGACCCACATGGCATAGCAGACCTCTGTCTCTCCCACAGCTCACCTCAACAGAGTATTTCAGTCACTCTGCCTGTCCTGCTCCCCACTCTGTCTCTGGTGAATCCGCTCACCCCCCACACCTCTGGCCTATATCCAGTTCTTGCATGCATAAATAAATAAATCTTAAAAAACAAAACAAAACAACTAAAGAATAGTATTAAAAGTCTAATCACACTGTGTAATATTATTCATGCATAAAACAGCTCAAGAAGATAATTTACTGATACGCTGATCATGGTTATCTTTGGCAGTTGATTTTATTTTTTTCTTACCAGTTTCTATTTCCTCTTAAAATCTTATTGGAAAGCAATGCATTCTAAGATTAAAGAAACTCAGCAGATATCCATGAATTGGGTTCTGGGCCACTAGTGTTACTGACCCACAGAAGCATTCCATCTTGGAGACCTACTTACATTTGTGGGTTTTATCTCCAAAAACTATGAGCCATAACTTTTGAAATAAAATACAAGACTGTAATGTTTGGGGTAGAGTAGAGGTTCTTTTAGAAATTAAATTTTCACTCTGTGTATATGTCTGTAATTAAAATTCAGTTTTTTGACTATGAGACTCAAGATGCTAAAACTTCACTGCTATAGGCCACACATGGCGATTGTGCCCTTGAACTTGGGCCAGTCCTAACTGCAAGTTACTACAAATGTGTAATACACACCAGGTTTTGAAGACTTCTGGTGATCAAAAGAATGTAAAATTATATTGTTAATCATTTTGTATATTGATCCCTTGTCGAAAGAGCCTGTTGTATGTATAGATTAAATAAAATGTATTACTGAAAATTAATTTTACCTGTTTCTTTTTACTTTTCCAATGTGGTTACTAGAAAATTTTGTTACATGTATGACTCACATTATATTTCTATTGGACAAATTTGTTTTTAAATCTGTTCTCAATCTAGCCTTGAGTCTCATTTCCTCCCTTCATGTTTGCACATGAATAAACAATATAAACCATTCCCTTATTCCCATTATAAGATAAAATGCAGGGGGTGGGTGTGCTGTGCTTTTCTGATGCTGTTTCCTATGTCTGTATATCTTTATTGACTTTAATTCATGTTT
This sequence comes from Scalopus aquaticus, assembly GCA_004024925.1. Taxonomy (NCBI): domain Eukaryota; kingdom Metazoa; phylum Chordata; class Mammalia; order Eulipotyphla; family Talpidae; genus Scalopus; species Scalopus aquaticus. Next base: position 27,914 of record PVIJ01016295.1, read on the forward strand.
AAATCCTTGGGCCAACTGAAACATGGCCACAGCAATGCAACAATTAGGGAACCCTATCAACTGCATGCAATTGAAGCCTCCTACATACCTCAATCAAACAGGTGTCCCTCTGTCTTCTTTGTCCAGAGGTGGCACCTTGGCACAGGCACGGCAGCTCCCTGGCATTACAATCCCCAGATTCTCTGTCTTTCCATTTCACATCTTTGGTGCGGGATATGTCTATTCATGGTCACATAACAGTCACAAGAAGCCTAGTGCACCTGTATCCAGGTGAGGGATAAGTGAAAAATACGAAGGAGAAGGGACATATCTAATAGGAAAACGAGCTTTTCCAGAAATCTGCAGCAAACTTTCATTTGTTTCTCTTTGACCTGGATTTAGTCAGATACTCTGGTTTGCCAGAGGGGACACAAGAGTTCTTTTGGGTTTGCTGTTGTTTTCTACTGTTAAGTGTTTCTTATTGACTTCGGTTTGGGTTATTTGCTGGATGCATTGCTGCAAGGATATATTAGTAAGGAAAAGAGGATTTTAGTGGTGCCTGCACACAATGTTTATTCTACTGGTCAAAATTTATTTCCCTAGATAGTACTGGAGACACACTGGAAATTTTCACAATTTTGGCTTCTCCAGTCCTGGCCTCCAGAGGGACTCTGTTTCTCCCATAATCACACTATTTTTTCAGGCAAAGAATACAATTGTTTATCACATTTTGGATTTTCTTAATTACTACAGTTCCAGTTTTGTCTCTGAGGCCTTTTCATTCACATGCACAGTGCCCAGAGAGTCTAAGCTTTTCCAGGGCTCGAATATGTAAAACTAGGGGAAAAGCAAAACCAATGAATTGATTTCTAAATGCACACAGCAAATGGTGATATTAAAAATCACTTAGTCAAATGTCTGTGAAATATGTCGTTACATTCAATATACAATATTAAGATTAGTATTCACAGAAATGTTATATGTTTGAAAGATATTTGCAGATTATGGGCTTGTTTAGTGTATGCAGAATGATTATGCAAAAATCATAGCTAGCAATTAAATGACTTACTGCTAACCTGAGTGCACAGTATAGTTGCTTCACCACATCCTTTCCAGCCTGATCATGGCTGCAAGTTTTTCACAGTACCTGTGATCCAAGAGAGCGTCAGTAGCCCATCAGTAGGCCTGGTATTTTTTCGCTATGAATAAGGATAAAGCCCACACTTAAGGTGTGTAGAGCAAAGAGACAACAAATGATCTGGACCCCCAGAACAAGTGACTCCACTGAATTAGCAGCCCCGAAGTCTGACCTTCTTTCTGTATGTGCTAATAATACTTTGTGTTCTCTGTGGTGTCAATCTCATGAAAATAATGGCACAAACATCTTGTTAGTTGAAGGGTTATTTAAAGGTTTAAGGATTGTGTGATGACATAATCTCATCTCCTAGTTTACATAGGAAAGAAACTGAGGCAAATGGATTTAACTAATTTACTCAAAGCTTATTGTGTTAGCTGGCCAGAGATGCCATAACAATCGACCAAGTCTGGATGGCTTAAACAGACGCTCTCTTCTTTCAGTTCTGGAGACTGGAAGTCGAGATCAAGGTGCCGGCCAGTTTGGAGCCTCTGTCTTTTGCTCGCGAATGGCTGCCTTCCTGCTCTGTCCTCATGTGGCCTTTCTTCCACGTACCCCACCTCTGGTTTCTCTGTGTGTTCAAATTTCCTCCTCTTATGAGGACACCAGTCAGATTTAGGGCTTATGGGGCTAGAAGTAGACATTTAGGATGGAGTCGTCATAGACCAGAATCTGGAGGTGGAGGTAGGGATGATTAACAGAATCGTTAAGCCAACTATAGAAAAAGAAAAACCCTTAGAGTGGGACTCCTGAGCCAAGGACTGACAGCTGTAGGAAGTATGTAGAGGTGCAGACCAGAGGAGGGGATCTGGAGATTGAGGGCCATTAGAAAACCACCTGTCCTTAAAAGTCAATCTAGTCACATCCTAAAGGTGATTAATAATAGAGGGGCCTCCCTGGTGGCACAAGGGGTGAAGTCTCAGCACTATGAAGCTATCCAGAGCCACTGCAGCACGAATTCTATCCCCAGCCAGGAAGCTTCCCACATGGCACAGCAGACCTCTCCTGCCTTGCCCACTGCTCAGCAGTGTATATCAGTCTTCCTGTTCCGCTCCCCACTCTGTCTCTGGTGAATCCTCTCACCACCATCCCCCGCCACCCCTGGCTTACACCCCAGCTCTTGCTTGCATAAATAAGCAAATCTTTAAAAAAAAATTAATGATAGCAATTCCACAAAGAAATGGACCCTCGCCCAAAGAAAAAGACTGTATCAGCGCAACTTCTGCACTGGCAAGATGAGACTCTCCAGCCTGCCTGTGACTATGCAGGTGTTTCTATTCACAAACCTTTTCCTTTTGCAAACCAGCTGCAGGAGCTCTCAGGCCACCTGTGTCTAATCAGGTGCCTCTTTTTCTTTTTTTTTTCTTTTTCCTTTTCCTGCTAAACCTGTCCTTTTAAGATATAACCTTTGCCTGCTGGTATCTGTACAAATGTTTTCCTTTCCTGGGTAAACTCACTGCAGACCGCTGAGAGGGGAACTCTGCTGCAACTTCTCCCAGGTAACCCAAGGACCATACTCACTGAATCCAACATCTCATCTGTAGGGCAAGTGGGATTTTCTGCCCTCCTGCCATTAGCATTGAGGTCCCACATGCATGTTTGATGGCGGGCACCTGAAGCAGGGTATGGGGATGCATTCAGTAGTTGGCACACATGGGCCTGGAGGCTGAGGCTATAAGCAGCAGCAGTAGCAACGGAAGGAGCAGCAGCAGCAGCAGAAGGAAAAGTGACAACAGCAGAGAACACAGCCTGGAGGCAGAGGACGATTCGGGGTTCAGCAGAGACCACAAGAGAAGCCAGAGAGCCCAGAAAGAATGAAGATTCCCCAGCTGGCAGACCAGCCTCCCGGCCCCCCGGTTGCCCTGCCTGCCCTGTACCTGGTTATCTCACTACAAACGATCATTGAAAGCCTTAAAAGAGCCACCGAGGGCTCCGGGACTCCTCCTTGACTGTCTGCCCAGCTCCACAGAGAACCTGCTCCTGTGTTCTTCCTGTCGCTATGTTACAGGGCAGGGAGAGGGGCATCCCAGAACCCCAAAACCTGCCCGTTCTAAATAGGTTCTGCCATCTACCGCATCAAGACAAAACATGTAAGACTTTAGTGGAAAAGAAACTTTCATACAATTAGTGTAATAATACAGAAAAGACAATATAGTTTCTAAACTAAGCACCCAAAGTTACCCATCACCTTGTGGGCAAAATCCACCCAAATGGGATTGGCCCAAAGCAAGGCCCGAAAGCACCTTTTGGCAGGGACCCATAGAAAATGGTCAGAAACAGCCAGACAATTCTGGGAGGAAAAGAACAAAATCAAAATCAAGATCAATGTTGCCATTGTCACCTCCCCACGGGTCTCTCACCCACATCTGTTTCAAACAGTCCAGGCTGATACAGCTTCCTCCCATGTCTCTGCACCTTGTGCCTCTTCTGGCTCTCCATCCTGCTACCTTTCTTTTCTCTTTTTTTTTTTTCCTCTCCTTCTCAAACTTCTTATCTCTCCTGCTAAGCTCCACCCTCCCTTGGGTCGGGCAGGGAACCTGGAACACTCCCCTTTCGCGAGGACCGCCCTCTTACAGCTACATATCAAAATGACAATAGGGCCCACCCTAATTCCTCATCTTCATTTTAATTGAATCACATCTTCAAAAGTTCTATCCCCAACAGTCACATTCTGAAGTACGGGGGTTATGTCTTTCAATATATGAATTTGGGGAGCAATTTGGGAGGTCATAACAACTACTGTGCTTTCTTGCCATTAGAACCCATCTTCTCTGATTTCCAGCTGCACCTTCTTACCACAATGAAAGGAATATTGAACTTCTGTGTAATATATCTATGGATTATGATGAAAAATTTAGGGGGAAATCAAGGTAGAATTTAGAAGAGGGTTTAGGTGGAGATAATGGGACTTAGAGAAGAAAATACAGGAATAAGCAAATCAAACTCTGACCACTGAATTGTATTCCCTGTTTAGAATTAGCTGTTAAGAGCCTCCCTGGTGGTGCAATGGGTTGAGTCTTGGCCTCTGAAGCTGTCTGCAGCCAATGCAGCGTGAGTTTGATCCCGGGCCAGGGAGATTCCCACACGGAGCCGCTGCTCCCCTCAGCAGTGTACTTCAGTCTATCTGTTGGAGGCAAAAAGGACGTCTGCAACAAACTCCACAGATAGGTTTATGGACCCCACCTCAGATCAAAGAGATCCAAGACAATAGGGGCTACTAATCCCTTAATGCCATCATCATGGAAGAGAGAGAATTACTGGGAACTGAGGGGTGGAGCTGAGCAGGAGATAAAAAGCTGGAGAAGAGGAGACACAGACAGAACAAGACACAGAAGAGACAGGAGGGAAGAAGGATGGAGAGCCAGAAGAGGCACATGGAGCAGAGAGACATGTAAAGAAGCTGCACTGGCCTGGACTGATTGAAATAGATGTGGGTGAGAGACCCGTGGGGAGATTAACTATGACAATGTTTATCTGGATCTTGATATTGCTCTTTAATTCCCAGAGTTGTCTGTTTCTGACCCTTTTGTATGGGTCCCTGCCAAAAGGTGTTTTAGATACTCCCAGAATTGTCTGGCTGTTTCTGATCCTTTTGTGTGGGTCAATGTAGGCTTTCGAGACTTGCTTTGGGCCAATCCCATTTGGGTGAACTTTTACCCAAGAGGGGTTGGATAACATTGGGTGCTTGATTCAGAAACCATATTCTTTGTCTTCTCTTATCTAATTGTATTAAAGTTTCTTTCCACTTAAGCTCCTATATATTTTGTATTGATGCGGCAGATGGCAGACCCTATTTAGAATGGGCAGGTTTGGGGGTTCTGGGGTGTCCCTCTCCCTGCCCTGTAACAGATTCATGTGTTCTACTCCCCGCTCTGTTTTTGGTGAATCCTCTTGTTACAGGGTAACCCCGTGGGGTGCCTGTCTGGGTTCCCACCCGTGCGCTTAAAAGGAGACTTAAAAACTCAAATGCAGACACACACAATAAAGTTAATAAAAAGATTTATTTACAAAAAGAGAAAAGAAGGGCCTCCCCGGTGGCGCAGCGGTTGAGCGCTGTGCTGTGGAGCTGTCGGCAGGCAGCGCGTGATGCGGGTGCGGGTTTGACACCCGGCCGGGGAGAATCCCACATGGTGCGGCAGACCTCTCCTGCCTGCCCACTGCTCCCCTCAGCAGTGTATTTCTGATCTGCCTGCTCTGCTCCCCACTCTGTCTCCTGTGAACCCTCAAAACACCCCACGCCTCTGGCCTGTACCCCAGCTTGTATGTATAAATAAATCTTAAAAAAAAA
>PVIJ01016296.1:0-33204 GCA_004024925.1 Scalopus aquaticus
GAGACATTAACCAAAACTAACAGACACCCTACCAACTGGGAAAAGATTTTTGCACACAATACATCTGATAAAGGACTGATAACAAAAATTTACAAGGAACTCACACAACTCAACAAAAAAAAAGCCAATAACCCAATCAAAAAATGGGCAGAAGAGCTCAAAAGGCACTTCTCCAAAGAAGAAAAGCAAATGGCCAACACATACATGAAAAAATGCTCAACAGCACTTATAATCAAGGAAATGCAAATCAAAACCACTATGAGATACCACCTCACACTTGTGAGGATGGCACACATTAAAAATACAGGCAACAATAAATGCTGGAAAGGATGTGGAGAAAAAGGAACTCTTCTACACTGCTGGTGGGAATGTGAACTGGTCCAACCACTATGGAAAGCTGTATGGCGATTCCTCAAACTGCTCAACATGGAGCTTCCATATGACCCAACAATCCCACTTTTGGGAATTTACCCAAACGACACAAAAACACTAATCCAAAAGGATACATGCACCCGTATGTTCATTGCGGCACTGTTCACAATAGCAAAGGTATGGAAGCAACCCAGATGTCCAAAAATAGATGACTGGATCAAGAAGATGTGGTACATATACACAATGGAATACTATTCAGCATTCAAAGAAGATAAACACACCCAATTTGCAGTGACATGGATGGAATTAGAGGGGATCATACTCAGTGAAATAAGCCAGAAATAAAAAGAAAAATATTGAATGGTTTCACTTATAACAGGACTATAAGGAAACCAAATAGAAGAGAGACACTCAGTGGGTGGGGGGCGAGGGGAGGATAAGGGCACGAAATGGAATAGAAAAGAACAGAAGGGACCATGGAGATGGATCACGGGTGAATTGGTGGTGGGCTACCCAAGGGGAATACAAAATGTAAAAGACATAAATAACAATAAAAATATATATATTTAAAAAATAAATAAATAAATAAAAAATTTAAAAAAGAGACTTCAAACTAAAAAAGGTAAAAACAGACATAGATGGTCACTACATCATGATAAATGGGACAATTTGCAGGAAGATATAACACTCATCAACATATACTCCTCGCATGAACGAGCACCAAAATATATCAGACAATTATTATCATCTCTGAAAACAGATATTAGAGAAAACACATACATAGGAGGAGACTTCTATACCCCACTCTCACCAATGGACAGAATAATGAGAAAAAAATAAACAAGGACACTAAAGCTCTAAATAGGACTTAGAGCACATGGGCTTAACAGATATCTTAGGGCACTACATATACTACACCACCCAAAATATGAACACACACTTTTCTCAAGTGCACATGGATCATACTCCAGGATTGATCTCATACTGGGTCAAAAAAGAAACCTCAACAGATATACTACAATCAAAATGATACCAAGAATCTTCTCCAATCATAAAGGCATGAAATTAGAAATAAACCAGGGAAAGAAAAAAAGGAACACTCCTACTTCATGAAGATTGAAAGCCACACTACTGGAAGACCACTGGATTAATGAGGAGATCAAAGAAGAAATTAAAATATACCTAGAAATGAATGATAAAGAGGACACAACTTTCCAGAATGCTTGGGTCACAGCAAAAGCAATAATAACACAGAAATATATAGCAATACAGGCTCACATCAAGAAATAAGAAACAACTCAAAGAAACAACTTAATCTCCCACATCAAAGAACTAGAAAATGAACAACAAAAAAACCCAAAAGCCAGTATAAGAAAGTAAATAATAAAAACCAAAGCAGAAATAAATGAAATGGAAATAAAAAAACAATCCCAAAGATCAATGAAACCAAAAGCTGGTTCTTTGAAAAAATAAACAAAATAGGCAAACCTCTAGCCAGGCGTACAAAGAAAAAACAGGAGAAAACAAAAATAAATAGGATCATAAATGAAAGAAGAGAAATCACAACAGACACAGCAGAAATCAAAAGAATAATCAAAAATTATTACCAACAGCTATATACAAACAAGTTCAACAACTTAGAAGAAATGGACAAATTCCTGAAACCATACAATCACCCAAAATTAGATAAAGAAGATATAGAACACCTAAACAGACCAATCTCCAGCAATGAAATTGAAACAGTACTCAAAACCCTCCCTAAAAATAAAAGCCCAGGAACAGATGGTTTCACAAATTAATTCTACCAAATGTCAAAAAAAATCTAGACCCTATCTTACACAAACTCTTACAAAAAACTGAGAAGGAATACTACCAATACATTTTATGAAGCAAACATTACACTAATACCAAAACCAAACAAGAAAAACACAAAAAAAGAAAACTACAGACCAATCTCTCTAATGAACACTGATGCAAAAATATTCAACAAAATATTAGCCAACAGGATCCAATAATGCATCCAAAAGATAATACACCACAACCAAGTGGGATTTATTCCGGGGACACAAGGATGGTTAAACATCAGAAAAAAAATTAATGTAATCCAACACATCAACAAAAATAAAAATAAAAACCATATGCTCCTATCAGTAGATGCTGAGAAAGTTCAATATCCGTTTATGATGAAGGCCCTTGAAAGTCTCAAGACAGAAGGAACATACCTTAACATAATAAAAGTCATATACAACAAACCCATGGCCTTATTACCCTCAATGGTGAGAAGCTGAAAGCCTTTCCCCTAAGATCTGGAATAGGCAAGGATGTCCACTCTAACCATTACTTTTCAATATAATACTGGAAATCCTACCCAGAGCAATAAGACAAGAAAAAGATAGACAAGGAGTCCAAATGGGGAAAGAAGAAATTAAACTATCACTATTTGCAGATGACATGATAATCAAAGAGAATCCTAAAAACTCCATAGAAAAACTAATCAAAATTATAGACCAGTTTAGTAAAGTTAGCAGGATACAAAATCAACACACAAAAATCAGTAGCCTTCCTATATACAAATACCCAATCTGAAGAAGAAGAAATTAAGAAATCCATCCCCTTTATAACTGAAACCAAAAATATCAAATACCTGGGAATAAAACTAACAAAAGAGGTGAAGGTTTTATACAAAGAAAACTGTAACACAGTGTTAAAAGAAATAGAAGAGGACACAAAGAAATGGAAAGACATCCCCTGCTCATGGATTGGAAGAATTAACATTATCAAAATGGCCATCCTACCGAAAGCAATTTACAGATTCAATGCTATCCTGATAAAAATTTCAATGACTTTCTTCAAAGAAATAGAAAAAAAATGTTGATCAAATGCATACGAAACTACAAAAAAACCCAAATAACTAAAGCTCTCCTCAGTGAAACAGAAATAAAATGGACATATTACACTCCCTAATTTTAAACTATACTACAAAGCCCTAGTAATTAAAACATCATGGTACTGGAACAAAAACAGACACACAGACCTATGGAATTGAATAGAAAATCCAGAAATAAATTCAAATACCCATGAACAACTAATCTTTGACAAAGTTGCAAAGAATATGCAAAGGAACAAGATCAGTTTGTTCAATAAATGGTGCTGGGAAAACTGTACTGCTACTTGCAAAAAAATTAAGCTAGACTACTACCTCACACCATACATAAAAACTAACTCAAAGTGGATAAAGAATCTGAAAGTAAGACCTGAAACCATAAAATATATGGAAGAAAACATAGGTAAAACACTACACAACATACAGTTCAGTAAAATCTTTAAAGACACATACCCCAAAGCAAAGATAGCAAAGGAAAAGATAAACAGCTGGGATTACATCAAACTAAAAAGCTTCTGTACAGCAAAAGAGACAATAATCAAAACAAACAGACACCCTACTAATTGGGAGAAAATCTTTGCACACAATAAAACTGATAAAGGACTGATCACAAAAATCTACAAAGAGCTCACATGATTCAACAAAAACAGTCAATAGTCCAGTAAAAACATGGGCAGAAGAACTAAAAAGACACTTCTCCAAAGAGGAAATGCAAATGGCCAACAGGTAAATGAAAAAATGTTCACCATCACTTATAATCAGGGAAATGCAAATCAAAGCCACAATGAGATATCACCTCACACCAGTGAGAATGGCACACATTAAAAAAACAGGCAATGACAAATGCTGGTGAGGATGTAGTGAAAAAGGAACTCTCCTACACTGCTGGTAGGGATGTAAACTGGTCCGACCACTATGAAAGCTGTGTGGAGTTTCCTCAGACTACCAAAAATGGAGCTACCATATGACCCAGCAATTCCACTCCTAGGGATCTATCTAAAAGACACAAAATTATTCATTCAAATGGATGCCTGCACTCCTATGTTTATTGCAGTACTATTTATAATGTGCAGGACTTGGAAACAACTCAAATGCCCAAGAACAGATGACTGGATCAAGAAAATGTGGTATATACACAAAAGAATACTATTTGGCAATCAAAGAAGATAAACCAATGCCATTCACGGCAACATGGATAGAACTGGAAGGAATTATGTTCAGTGAAATATCAGAAGGAGAAAAAAATATCAGATGGTTTCACTTATAGGAGAAATATAGGCGATTCAGAAAGGGATGAGAGAAAAAAATCAATAACAAAAAGAAAAGCACAACAAAGCAAAACAAGAATAAATAGACAAATATAATTCAGAGACATTCTGCAGTGAAGGATGAGGGAGAAGGATCAAAACGAGGGCAGGAGAGCACAAGGGACTATAGTGATGGTGCACGGGTGAATTGGTGGTGGATATTCTAGGGGGACTTAACTTGGAAAAAGAAAGCAAACATTGCACAAAAATGAACAATGATGTAAAATATATACAAATAAATGAAATTAATAAAAATAAAAATTGGGCAAAAGATTTTAACAAATACTCCATCAAATAAATATGCAGACATGATTAGCGATTCCACATTATTAGAGGTAAAGTAAATGTAAATTAAAATACCAAAGCGTCATCACTGCACTCCCAGTGGAATATTATATTTACAAAACTGGTCATAACAAACATTGACAGATCTACTAGACTGTTAAAACACTGGTCTATTTGAGTGTACACTGACATACCCTGTGAGAGTGAAAACTGACATGACAACTGTCTTAAAATGTTGACTGTGTACTAACTTGCCATTTACTCCATCTGTCCCACTCCTAGGTCATTACCTAGTCTATGTTTATCAAAACTGAGATATAAATTCTGCTTAATGTTATAAGCTCCACAGGGAAAATAACTAGTGTTAGTCTCAGCTCAGGGGTTGCCTGGTGACAGCGAAAGAGGTAAAATGGAGGTGTGGCAGGAAGGGGTCATAGGTGGGGCATGACCATCCTCACAGGTGATGGGTGATATCTCTATTTTACTGACATGATACTTTCTGAAATAAATGTATAGGTCAAACTGAACAAATTGTGCATTTTACATATCTACACTTTAATGTGTGTCAATGATAAACAAACAAGCAAAAGAATGAGATGCAGTTAACTTGAGTAGTCTTCTACCACTTAGAGAAATATAGTTTATCATCAAAATTTCCTTACAAAGAAAACTTTGGGTACAGATGCCATTGCAGGTGATTTTATCACATATATTTAATGAACAAATAGTAGCAATTTATTATTTTTGGCAATTGGCAGAAAAATACTGTGATTATTTTGTTCAACTCAATTTCTTACCTTACTTTTAATATGTTCACTGATCATTTGTAGAATTAGTCACTTGACTAATAAATTAGCCTAGTTCTGTGTAAAAAAAAAAAAAAAGTAGCACAGAGATTTGAAATAAGGAAAGTCCCGGGTCTCTATGAGCTCTCTGTCCCTGACCCAAAAGTTAAAAGATGGAGAAAGAAAACCACCTGTGGACTAGACATCTGTCTCCTAGATGGCAGGCGTCCTTCTGTCTGAACTAGAGAAGCTACATGTCAGAGTCAGGCCCAGTGAGCCCCATGTGTGGGCAGCCCTGTGCTGGACTTGGGTGGGTGGGGGAAGGGAGGGTTAAGTGGCTCAGCCTCCCTCCTAGAGATGCCATGACTTTGGGGACAGAGAAAACAATGTGACCCCAGTTTCAGGGCACATTACCTACATAATAAAAAGAGGGGGTGTGCACCGATGTGGGCAAGCTGTGTAGTGGAGAACCTTGAGAAGGGTCCTGCACAAAAGGTCACTTTCTGAAGAGTCCAGAGGAGCACGGAGCCATCCAGCCTGGGGGTGTCACTCTACATATTTGCCTAGGGGTGCACGTGCTGGCTGATGTACTGAAATGTTTATCAATGGTTGTAGTGTTCTGTGGGGTAGCTTAGGTCTGTCTCGTGGGAGAAGCACGTCTAAAAAATTTAAAATTTGAAAATGTATTAATGAATGAGTCAATCAAAAACCATCAATACTATAACATAAAGATACTTATTCAAGATTATAGATATGTTTATCTTTGCTGAAATATACAGAGATAACGACAGCAGAAGTTGACATTAATTATGTATTTGATGCCTTATCATCAATGATTTAATAATAGTCTTAATAAAAACATGAATAATAAGAGCATTGTCATCTGCATTTATAACAGGTAAAACAAGGCTGAAGAAAGTTTTTTTATTTATTTAGTGTCCACAGGGGTGACTGGAAAGCCCAGATTTTGGGTATGTTGGCCTTGGAGGAAAATCCTGCCAGCTGCTACCAGATTGGAACTTGCGGCAGAGATGAGCCAGGGTCCCACGATACCTGGGACACCCTCTCACGTGCTCAAGTCCCTCCAGCCTCTATGTGGGCTCCTCTCAAGCTCTGGCAGGAACTGGAGACAATTAAGGGGCTGTCTTTGCTTAACCAGGAGCTCTGGGACCTTGTCTTTGGCCTCTAAGTGGTTTATAGGGAGGTGTCCTCCTGGCTGTTCTCTGCATCAGGGACAGACACAGAAGCCCAGGAGGCGATGCACTCACAAAGGATGTCTTCATGCTATTTGTTGCTGGTCTACCCAAAAGAAGCTGAAGTCTCAGACATGGATTAGGTGCCTGATGTAACAAGGAACAATACAGGCAAGAGCGGGCGGGGGATTCAAGGTGAGCAGGTGTGTCGCTGGGCTCAGAGGTCAGCATGTACCCTCCATGGGGGTCTGTGCATGATGGAGGAGGGTGAATATTTATGACGTGTGTGAAGCTGTATATCTGATGAGTGAGAGGCAGAAGAGAGAAAAAAGAAAAGACAGAAAAGAATGGTGAGAAACAGTAAGACAAAGGGGTAGAAGTGGAAAGAGAAATAGGTATAAGAGAGGAAGAGTTGGAGATAAACAAATGACACAACCTCTTTTCCTCTCTTTGGCCCAGACTCAAGCACCACCTGCTCCCTATTAAGCAAGTGGGGACCACTGCTGAGTGTGATCTGCAGTATCGTCATCAGTCCTATGATCTCAAATATCCTCCCTCCCTCCTCCCTAACTCCCACATGTTCACCTCTGGCCATTCGTCACAGTGAGTAAAGAGACTGCAGAGTGTAAAGTAGAAGATGCGATGCCTGCTCTGGTGCAGGAGGCACCTCTTTAATCCACAAGTAGCAAGGGAAGGAGGAGCAGAAACTGTGAGAGAGTCAGTGTTAGGTGTGACCTTATATTTTCTTTAATATTATATGTGCATGTCACTCCAAGGTTTAGTGTGGGTATGTTGATAATTTATATAAAGGTGGTGTTTTGGGAGGTCCAGCCACCGCATGGGGCCCACGTGGCTTCCTCACTACTGACACCTTAGTGGCCATCCACAGAGGTCATGCTCTGCATTGCAAGGAAGGGTCTCCACCACTGGGCAGGTGTCAAATACTAATGGACTGGAGCTCAGTACCTGCAGCAGGTCCCACTGGGGCACAGTCCTTGTCTGGCCCTTAGGTTTGCTCTGACATTCAGGTCCCTCCCTGGGAAAGGAGGAGTAACTACCCTCACATACAGTGCTATTTTAAGGATTAAATGAGGCATATACTATACAGCTCGTTTATGATTGGTGCTCAGTAAAGAGGATTTGATTCCTATTCTCCCTCCCGAAGCCAGTGTCAGTAATGGAGAGCTCCACTCCAAGCTATCTGGTGCAGGATGAACAGAAGTTGAAGCTAAGCGGCCCCTGCATGCCACTCACAAGCTATAGCACACATGCCTAATCATTCCAAGGCTCGGGACCCGGCATCTTCCTCAAAACCCCTCTAATCCCCCCGCCACACCCCGAATCAAAGTCTGGTTGGTCCATTTGGCTCCTGCTTGTTTCTGTTTTCTCATTGAGGCTGACACAGCCATGTCCGTGGGCAGCCAGGCCACCACATGGGAGTCCGGACACTGTCCTCTCAGTGGCCGTGAACCAAGATAAGCAGAGCCTGCAGCAAGTTCATGGTCCCTGAGGAGGTCCTGTTGTCCTACTCCGCAACTTGAGTGAGTCAGGAACCCTCCTCAGCGTGTGCCCGTGTGTGTGTGTGTGTGTGTGTGTGTGTGTGTGTGTGTGTGTGTGTAATACTAACCTCTAACCACACTGCCAAAGGAAGGGTGACTCCTGACACCACCGTAAGAGAACCCAATTGATCTCATTGGTCATTGTATCTTTGTTCTGAGTCTTATAGCATTTATGGAATAAAGGGAATAGTATTTTCCTAATAATCATGCCATGTCTAGATGTATATCTACTTTTAGAAATCAAAGTTGTTTGAAAGCCCTTTTGATTATGTATCAATATGACTGGAAATTCTTGAACCAACCACGGACAAATAAGATCACACATCATGTCTAATGAGGCCTATGACATCAGTGCTGAGTGATGAATTCTGGTTAGATACATGTTGCCAATTGACTAGTTTACTTCATAATGATGCACCTTTGCACACTAGGAAATTTATTTATTTCCTTAAGGTTAAAATTAGTGTGATAATACTGGTTAATTAGGGTAATGGTGGAATTTAAATACAAAGGGTATGTAAACATTTTGGCATACTGGCCATGTATTATGTGTTAATCACAAATATTTTACATTATTAATGTCACATTGGATTAAACTTAGGTGGCCAGGATATTAACTGTCTGATTAGTTAAGTATTCTGATAATTGTACCATTAGTCTGAAACATATCATAAGCTATTCTTTTCCAGTTTAAAGGGATTCTTACCTTTTTAAGATGAAAACCTGTTTGTCTATGGATGCCTTTCCCATAATGGCCATATCATGCCAGTTATTGACATTTGACCTGGCATGATATAAAGATGTAAAGTACTTAAATGTAGAGACTGAATTTTCTGTTTACTATAATGCATTCAGTGCTTTGTGTATGCCTGGAACCAGGTTGTACTCCAATACATATTTGTAAGATAAAGAAAATGGCCTCTGGTTCCTCAGAAGGTGACCCTATTACTTTGTGAGGGTGCCATGTACCATCAGAGCCGAGCTGCCACAGACTGGTTCTCAAGCATTAAGAGGTGTGAGCAACAAACAGAGGACTAGTTCTGTTTATGGCTTCATTTAATAAAGACATCGCTTAAATCTTGTGGTGAATTCCAAGATTCTTGCCAGTCCCTGTTTCCTTCATTCCCAGAAAGACATAGGCAACATGAGGTGGAGAAACCAGAGCAGTGTGTCCGAATTCCTCCTCCTGGGGCTCCCTACCCATCCAGAGCAGCAAGGCCTGTTCTTTGCCCTGTTCCTGGGCATGTACCTGACCACGGTGCTGGGGAACCTGCTCATCATCCTGCTCATCAGGCTGGACTCGCGGCTCCACACCCCCATGTACTTCTTCCTCAGCCACTTGGCCTTCACTGACATCTGCTTCTCATCTGTCACTGTCCCAAAGATGCTGTGGAACATGCAGACTAATCAGAAGTCCATCCCTTATGAAGGGTGCATTTCCCAGTTGTTTTTTTTTCATATTGCTTGTTTGTCTTGACAGTTTCCTCCTTGCAGTGATGGCCTATGACAGGTACGTGGCCATCTGTCAGCCCCTCCACTACACCACCATCATGAGGCAGGAGCTCTGTGTCTCCTTAGTAGCTGGGTCCTGGTTCTTCTGCTGTCTTCATTCTCTGCTGCACACTCTTCTCTTGGCCAGACTGTCCTTTTGTGCGAACCACACCATCCCCCACTTGTTCTGTGACCTCACCACACTCCTGAATTTGAGCTGCTCAGACGTCTCCATCAATGAGTTGGTCATCTTCATTGAGGGAGGAATTCTCATCACCTTGCCTTTGAGTGGTATCTTGGGTTCCTATATCCGGATTTGGACCACCGTCCTGAGAGACCCCTCCATTAAGAAATTCCTCAAAGTCCTTTCTACCTGTGGCTCCCATCTCCTTGTTGTGTCTTTATACTATGGGACCATCGCAGAAGTTTACTTTTTCTCCTCATCATCCACTTCCAGTAATAAAAAAATAATTGCCTCTGTGTTGTATATGATAGTCACCCCCATGCTGAACCCCTTCATCTACAGCCTGAGAAACAGAGACATGAAACGTGCCTTGGAAACACTTGCTAACCGGGCTAAGTTCCTTATGTCACAAGACTCGATCTGAATATGTTTATAATAATAGAGTCAAGTGAACAAGGATATTATTACAGCTTCCGAATGCCCTACTGAATCTGGGCTGCGTGTATAGCACAGCGAAGTTGGCTTTCCCATGGTCCTCTCTGCTCATACATACCAGTTATGTTTACCCAGACTGACCCTCAATGATTCTGACATTTTCTTAACAATTTTTAGAATATATGATGCCTTATTTAACATATACAGGTAACTCCTAGGTCCCACCTACCAGGGGAATCCTGCCTTTCTCCTTGTCTTCCTCATGGTCAAGGGACCAAGGGAGCTATTAATAGAAAGAGTGTCATAGAAAATTCTGCTAACATAAATTGAAAATCCAATTTGTAAAAACCTGACATTCCCATATTAAAATTTTGATAATTCCTATCTTCATTTCCCTTTAAGTTGGGTCTATATGAGAATACTTGTCTTGAATAAGTATGTATTGATGCAATTTTGAAAATTTTCTGTTTTCAGTAAATGCTTTAGAGTTCCTTCTAAGAAAGGAAATTTCTGGGGTACTAAAAATGTTCTGGATCTTATTCCTTTGGTAGTTTAGTGGACACAGCTTGTGTAAAATTCATGAGGCTATACCATTTGAGTTAATACACTTGGTGTATGAATGTTAGTAACACAAAAACAGAGGGGTATGAAAAATACAATACACGATGGTTATAATTTTCTGAATGAAATAGTTGTGGTGATGTGTGTACATAAAATTATATAAATTGGGACATGTATTTTGTAGTTAATATATGTGACCTTTGCAATATGAAAATATTACATGTAAAATATAGCCATATATGATACATTCACACAAATACACAGAGGTAAATATTTATATGCTCTATATATATAAAATGAATGCCATTATTGTGATGAAGTACTGCTCCCAGTATTTCCTACTTGCTTTTCATTTCTCCCCAATATCCAATACCTGTCTTTACTTGCTATTTAACTCATATAAACAAAAGTCTTTTCTCCTCTTATATTATAACCAGGATCAGATATACAGATGTAAGGTATTTGGAATGCGCTGATTTATAAAACTTACTGGTTGTCACATGCTAGAAGAGCTGGAAGAGTGAACTCAACAAAGTTTGAGAGGGAGAGGTGAAGATCAAAATTGAGGGGAGACTCTACACACCCAATCTTTACACATCTCAGTCAGAGATAGAGCTTATAAACAACAGCAGGTCATGGGAATGAAGGAAATCAGCGGATGAAGGAAAGATAGCTTTATATAGTAAAATATTGTTTTATTATTCCACCAACATGGAATATATTCAACAAAACTGAACGTGAAATAAAGAAATTTTCAGGAAAAAATATTGTAGTAATTTATACAAAGGGAATCCCAAAGGTGATTTCCTAGACATAAGGTAGTGATTGTATGAAACAGCAAGAAAATTCACAGTGAAATGAATGGAAATATTCACAATATTGGTAAACACAGAAAGGAATGTTTTCAGATCCAAAAGTATCAATGATGAGCACTGCAACACAATTAAAGACCTACCAGTTTTTCTCTTTTTTTCAGTGAAAACTGAGAAGCTGATTCAGTTTTTGAAGGCAATGCAAATAACCTAGAACAGCTAGAGCAGCTTTCACAGGAGAAGCCATTAGAATCACTGCCTAATGTATGACCTGGTAATAAAACTATTGTAATCAAGTCAGACTCATGTTAGAACAAAGATGAAAAAATTGGTCAGTGGTTCATAAATAGATTCATAAGTGTGTAGAACCCGATACTTCACAGAGGTGCAAGGAAGGAAAGTGAAGGAAATACAGTGTTTCAGCAAAGGATGTTGAGGAACTGAATACACATACAACAAAATGAACTTGCGGCCAAATCTTGCACTGAATATAAAATATAACATTATTATAATAGAAAATACTCTTAAATATAAATATCTCAGAATACAAAAATTTCGAAAGAGCATATGGGATAACATCCTGTGATCTTGGTTTAAGCAAAGGTTTCTTACAAGCACAAACACTACAATTCATAGCAGAAGGTACTGAAAATTGAACTTCATCCAATTGGACTTCATCATGCTTTTTTGAATAATACTTCCAACAGAATAAGACTATAAGACACATGGGGAGAAAATACACCTAAATAATATATCTGATAAAAGTACTTGAAATCAAAATATGTGAAAAACTTTCAAAACCTCAGTAATGGGTATAAAAATCAAAGTTTTTTAATTGGGCAAAGATCAATAAGACAAGAGAAAGACATACAAGGAATCCAAATAGGGAAAGAAGAAGCAAAACCATCATCATTAGCAGACAGCATGATAATATACATAGAGAACTCTAAAAACACCACAGAAAAACTAATCAAAATAATCAACCAGTTTAGTAAAGTACAAAGATACAAAATCAATACAGACAAAAATCAGTAGCCTTTCTATATACAAACAATCAACCTGAAGAAGAAGATATCCCTTTTATAATTGAAACCAAAAAAATCAAATACTTGGGAATAAATCTAACAAAAGAGGTGAAGGACCTATACAAAGAAAATTATAAAACATTGTTAAAAGAAATAGAAGAAAACACATAGATATGGAAAGACATCCCCTGCTTATGGATTGGAAGAATTAAGAATTAATATTATCAAAATGGCCATCCCACTGAAAGCAATTTACAGATTCAATGCTATTCCAATAAAAATCTCAAGGACATTCTTCAAAGATACAGAATATTGATGAAATTCATATGGACCCACAAAAAACCTCAAAAAGCCAAAGCTCTCCTGACTAAAATAAAAAGAATGGAGGTGTAACACTCCCACTTCAAACTATACTGCAAAGCCATGATAATTAAAACAGTATGGTACTGGACTGAAAACAGACACACAGATCAATGGAACTGAATAGAAAGCCAAGAAATAAAGTCACACACATATGGACAACTAATATTTGACAAAGGAACAAAGAATATGCAATGGAACAAGGACACTTTGTTCAATAAATAGTGCTGGAAAAACTGGACCACCATCAGCAAAAGAATGACTCTAGACCACTACCTCACACCATGAACAAAAATCAGCTCAAAATTGATAAGACCTGAACATAAGTGCTGAAACCATAAAATACACAGAAGAAAATATAGGTATAACACTACATGACATATATCTCAGTAACATCTTTAAAGCCTCATCCCCCAAAGCAAAAAAAGTGAACAAAAAGATAAACAGGATTACATCAAACTAAAAAGCTCTGTACAGCAAAAGAAACATTAACCAAAACAAAGATAAACCCTACTGATGGGAGAAAATTTTCACACTCCGTACAACTGATAAGGGACTAATCACAAAGATCTACAAAGAACTCACATGACTCAGCAATAACAAAGTGAACAATCCAGGCCAAAAATAAAGGGCAGAAGAACTTAAAAAAACACTTCTCCAAAGAGGAAATGTAAATGGCTGACAAGTATAAGAAAAAATGTTCAACATCTCCCATAATCAAAGAAATGCAAATCAAAACCACAATGAGATACCACCTTCCACCAGTGAGAATGGCACATATTAAAAAAAAATGACAACAATAAATGTTAGCAAGGATATGGTGAAAAAGGACTCTCCTACACTGCTGGTGGGACTCAAACTGGTACAATCACTATGAAAGCTGTGTGGAGGTTCCTCAGACTATTAAAAATGGAGCTACCATACGACCCAGCAATTCCACTCCTAGGGAGCTACAAAGGATACCAAAACATTAACTTAAAGGGATACCTGCACCCCTTTGTTTATTGCAGCACTATTTATAATATGTAAGACTTGGAAACAACTCAAATGCCCAAGAACAGATGACTGGATCAAGAATATGAGGCACATATACACAAAGGAATACTACCAATTAGAAAAATATAGTGGTTTTTTTTTTCAATTTTATTTTTTTTAAATATAGTATTTATTTTTGTTATTCGTATCTTTTACATTATTATGTATTCCCCATAAGTTACCACCACCTGTTCACCCGTGGAGCCATCACCATAGTCCTCTGTGCTCCCCTCCTCCCCCCTTTTGAGCCCTCCCCCTCCCCTCCTTCCCTGCTGAATGTTGCTTTCTTATTTGGCTCCCCTATATTCCTGTTATAAGTGAAACCATTCGATATTTTTCTCTTTCTTTCTGGCAAATTTCCTTACAAAGAAAAGCTTAGGTATAGATGCCATCACAGATGATTTTATCACACATATTTAAAGAAAAAATAGTAGCAAATTTATTATTTTTGGCATGGGCAGAAAAATACTGTGATTATTTTGTTCAACTTGATTACTTACTTTTAATATGTTCACTGATCATTTGTAGAATTTGTCACTTGACTCATTAATAAATTAGCCTAGATCTGTGTTAAAAAAAAAAAAAGAAGCACAAAAACTTGAAATAAGGAAAATCTCTGGTCTCTATGAGCTCTCTGTCCCTGACCCAAAAGTTAAAAGATGTAGAAAGAAAATCACCTGTGATATATATGATAGTCACCCCCATGCTGAACCCCTTCATCTACAGCCTGAGAAACAGAGACATGAAACCTGCCCTGGAAATATTTGCTAATCAGGCTGATAGGGTTATTTAAGTCAAATAACTGAATGTATTACCTATAACTCATTCAGTGCACAAGGAAACTATTTCACCTTGTCAGACATTTTGAGTGTCAGGTTGAAACTGGGCTGCATGTACAGCACAGGGAAGTTGGCCTCTTCCATGTACCTCTTTGCTGATATATACAAGGCTTGCTTATCCATGCCAACTTTCATTGATTCTGACATTTTCTTAACAATTCCTGGAATACCTAATGTCTTATTATAACATGCACAGTGCTTGGGTTTGGGCAGGCAGTGAGAATGTAAACTGGCAGGAAGAGGAAGGAAATTCCTTCAGTAGCACCACTTGAAGGCAATCCTGCCATTCTTCTCTTGGCTTCCTCATGGTCAAGGGAAGAAGGGTGATGAAAGTATACCATAGAAAATTCTGCTAACATAAATTGAATCTCCCATTTCAAAAATCTGACATTTCCATAATAAACTTTTGATGACACCTACCTTCATTTCCTTTGACATCTGGGTTTGAAGTGGTTTTTTTTTTCTTTTTTAATGCTGTTGTAAATGGGATTGCCTTCTTAATTTCTTTTTCAGCGAGTCTGTTGTTAATTTATAGAAATGTAACTAATTTTTGATCATGCTCTACAACTCAAACTATATTACAAAACTATGGGAAGCAAAACAGCATGATGCTGTTATAAATACAAACATTTAGATCAATGGGATTCAACTAAGAGCCAAAAAGTAAACCCACATATAAACAACAAAAGAACCAAGAGTATACAATGGAGAAAAAGTAAGTCTCTTAAATAGTCTTGGGGAAATTGGACAGTCACATATAAAAGAATGAAAGTAGACCACTATCAAACACCCTACACAAAATTAAAAGTTGATTAAAGACTTGATTGTAAAACCTGAAACCATGAATGTCTGATAAATGAGGGAACAAGCGTCTCTGTACTGGCCCTAGTTCATAGGAGCTTAGTGGCAACTCATTCTATGAGACTAGTGTGATTTGGGTCTGTTCTTATCTCCAAAGTTCAAGCCTAGAGCTCCAATCTTCCTACAACTTCCTTGACACCCACTGTGCTTTGCAAAGACTCTTTGTTTCATTTCTATAATTCACTGTGATACAGCATATAATTACATAATATTCCTTAGGTTGCAATAACAATATCTTTGATGTTGAAAGCAGATCTTGAGTGGTTAGTCTATGTGTGATAAGCCTATACCTAGGGGATGCTAACTCCATAGCATTTATTCAGGAAACCAAGATTTCTAAAAGCTGTATTGCATTGCCCCAAGTCCAGCTGCAGTGTAAGGACATACATTGTTTCAGCGTATTTTTACAGAGAATAAAAGCATTAAGGTTTTATCTGGTGTTCTTTAAATAGCATGGGATTCAGAAACAAGAAACTGAGATTCATACAGTGAACCTCCACTATGGACTCTGAATCATATTTTCTCCAATGTCAAGTGACATGATAAAAAGGTAAAATGCCTTGTGAACTACCAAGTTCCTTGTAGCTGCCTTATGCTTGTTATCATTATTTCTCTTAGGATTAACTCTCCTACTTCTACTCCCTTCTACAAAAGTTCTTCTCTCAAGGGAACCAAAGACAATGAAGCAATTATTTCCTGTTTGAATCTAATTTGGATTTGTGAATGGGAAAATTCCCCCTCCCCTCTCCTCGCCAGGATTTGTAAAGTTCAAACCCATGCCCATTGCTCAGGAGTTGTAAACAAGAATTTGTTCATATATCTCTCTTATTTGGTTTCAAATTGATAATTCCCCATGACAATGCATCTTGGAGACTTTTAGAGACTCCACCTGCCTTGCTGTTTTCTGTGTCTCCTAAAGGGAAATGGAAGAATGCGCCCCCGTCTTGTAGCTGAAGGTATTTGTGCTCATCGACTAAGATGCAACGTCAGAGCTGTAGAATTCATGTTCATATTGATGGCATGTGTTTGTGTTTACTGTGTGTTTGTGTGTATGTGTCCAGTGTATGTTACTGATCCCTAACATGGCTATACCACACAACACAGAGATTGTAACTGACAGCTCAATGTTGAATAATCTATCTTGAACTGGTTCTCAAAATAATTCTTAGAAGAATAGGAAAAACATTTCCTTTGTTTGTCTTCCAGTTCCCATTAAGTCTTGTTGGTTATTCCTCCAAACTAGACATTGCTGGTTCTTCCAAAACAGCAATTACTTTCATTTCTCCTACTGAAATAGAAATGAAGGACTTGTCTCTCTGTCCCACCAGATAAGCCCTCCCATTTCCATTATTTACCCTCTGGGCTTAACAAACTTTGTTTTCTTACACTCCCAGGGAAAAAAGCATCACTAGGAACATCTGAATGCTGAGCGCCAGGTGACAGTGAAAGCAAGATGGCATCAAATGAAATCTCCAGACCCTTGTGTTGCAAAGACAGGCATGCTGACCCTTGCCTGCTCCCCCCTTTTGCTCCCCTGTAACTCGGGATAAACAGCTCTGCCCTGCTAACGAGCAGGATGCTGGTCTTCCAGACACAAGTCTGCTGCCCTCCTCAATTTATTAGCAAATTAAATGACTTTCTTTATTCTCAAACTCTGTTTCCTTTTATTGGTTAAGGGAAACTGAGACTGGCACTTGTATCATAACTGTGAAAAAGGAAGTACAATTTGCTACCCTCCTGTATCAAAAACTATGCCAGCCAGGCACTTACAAAGAACTTATTCTCTGGTAAATTAGGACATGACTAGAAAATTCAAAATTTTTCCTGATGTTCTAAGAACTTCAGTCAAGGGTGATCTATTTAGAATTTAGGGAATAAGCTAGAAATTTTGAAGGAAAAAAGAAGAGTTTCCTCACCATATATAAAAATTCCTTTAGAAAGAGTGATGGCAGGTGACAATATTAAAAAGCAGGAAGGATTTTCTTAAAGGGAGGCCAGATGGGTATATTACAAGATATAATGCTATGGCTTTCAAATTATTGATACAGATTATCCTTTGTGTCCTTACTTGACTATTAACATACAATATTTCCATCAAGTCTCACAGCATTATATTTCAGATATCACAGCAGCCCACTGGATTGTGGCCATATAAGCTCTATCAATTAGTATTCTTTCTATGTAATGCAAATTACTTTTTATGTAATGGAGCATTTGCATTACATAAAAAGGAATCCACTTCAAGGACAGCTAACTAAAATAAACACATTGCCAGTGACATGACTAGATGAAATCCAGAACCCCAATTTCTTCAGGGGTCTTGTTTTTAAGATCTTGGTTGATTAAAGTAACTGACCATTTGGATCACTTGTTTCTTTCATGGTACCAGAAGTTGCAGCTCCAATGTTTTAAATCCACCAATAAATAATGAGTCCAGAAAATCCTCATACTCCAACCTCTACCTAACAAAAGAACCCCAGGCCCAAGTGCCCCACTTTCTCCATTTCCACTAACCACCTCACTATGCAACCCCAGGTGTACCTGTGACTGCCCAGTCTTGGAATTAATGAACCTGAGCTCTTGAAATTTCCTGATGGTTATTGCTGTGGGAATCTTGCCACCATAAGAATTGTAACAGTGTTATATCCATAGAAAGGGGGGGGCAGTTTCAGGTTCCCCAGCCAACCCTAGGAAGCATGGAGCTGAGCATTGAGAACAGCCAACAAAGACTGGGAGAAGGACTTGGGAAGAAAAGAA
Organism: Scalopus aquaticus; assembly: GCA_004024925.1. Taxonomy (NCBI): domain Eukaryota; kingdom Metazoa; phylum Chordata; class Mammalia; order Eulipotyphla; family Talpidae; genus Scalopus; species Scalopus aquaticus. The sequence continues at coordinate 18,746 of PVIJ01016296.1, forward strand.
CATGCCTTGTCCATTATGTGGTAGATGGCAGAAGCCATTTAGAGAAGGCAGTTTTGGGGGTCCCAGGGTGCCCCTCAGTCTACCTGCTAACATGTTGACAAGAGATCCTTCAGTCACTTCATAGGTTATTGATAGACTGAGACCAGCACAAAACACTTGTCTTACCTGGAGCTAATCTATGGAAACGGAGCACTGGCCCACTGAGAGGAATGGGGGAGTTTAAGAAAGTCAGCAGGCCACTATGGGGTCTCTACCAATGTTTCTATTAACTGGTTACTGACTTAACCTTGAACCCTAATTTCCTGATCTCCAATTTCTTTTGGGAACTCTTGGACCCCTCATGTTTGAACATGATGAGAACTGATACAATCATCACTCTGTTTCATGTTTTCTCCACAAGAGATTGTATGGGTTTCTAGGTGGAAACCTAACATCCTGATATCAGGATATCACGTGAGAGGAAAAAAATGTGAGATATTCGGGTAAAAATTCATGAACTAGCTCAAAACCATGATTCCACTAGGCAATAGGCATAGTGATTTTCCATTGGTTTATATTTTTGTCTCTCTTTCACCTCCAGTCAAAGAGAAGAGTATGAAGAGGAGTAATCAGAGTAGCACCACCGAGTTCCTCCTTCTGGGGCTGCCCATCAGGCCAGAGAAACAAGGCTTATTCTCCGCCCTGTTCCTGGGCATGTACCTGACCACGGTGCTGGGGAACCTGCTCATCATCCTGCTCATCAGGCTGGACTTGCGCCTCCACACCCCCATGTACTTCTTCCTCAGCCACTTGGCCTTCTCTGACATCTGTTTCTCATCAGTCACAGCTCCAAAGATGCTTTTCAATATGCAGATACACCGTCAATCCATCTCTTATGCTGGCTGCATTGCCCAGGTGTATTTTTTCTTAATATTTGGGTGTCTGGACAGCCTTCTTCTCACCTCCATGGCCTATGACAGGTACGTGGCCATCTGCCATCCCCTCCACTATATCACCATCATGAGTCAGAGCCTGTGTGTCCTGCTAGTAATTGTGTCCTGGGTCCTATCTTATGCCAGTGCCCTTTTGCACACCCTCCTCCTGGGCCGTCTCTCCTTCTGTGGAAACAACGTTATCCCCCACTTCTTCTGTGACCTTTCTGCCTTACTCAAGCTGTCCAGCTCAGACACCACAGTCAATGAGCTGGTTATTCTCACTGAAGGGGTGGTGAGCATCACCCTGCCATTCATCTGCATCCTGGTCTCCTATGTCCGCATTGGGGCCACCATCCTGAGGGTTCCCTCCATCAAGGGGGTCTGCAAAGCCCTGTCCACGTGTGGCTCCCACCTCTCGGTGGTGTCTCTGTACTATGGGACAATTATTGCGCTCTACTTTTTCCCTTCATCCAATAACTCCAATGACAAGAATGTCATTGTCTCTGTAATGTACTCTCTGGTCACCCCCCTGCTAAACCCTTTCATCTACTGTCTGAGGAATAAGGACATGAAAGGAGCCCTTGGAAATATAGTCAGTAGAATACTTTCACCACGATGAGCATGTTCCCCACTCATCTGTGGGACTAGCTACCTTACACTCGCCCCGCGAGCTCCATTTCCTCTTTGAGGAACTGTCTTTCAGTGAATATTGACGTGACGCTCTCTTCAACCTCTGTTTCTGTTTGGACAGAGTTTTCTTCTCTTTTTACATGTCTGATTCATGATGGAGTCGGGGAAGGTTTTTACAAGTATTCTTGTGCAACTAGCCTTTCCTATCCCTCCTCTAACTCTTTTTCAATGCATCCTTTGTTCTAGACTCGTTTATTATTTTTATATAATCACAGATTTCACTGTTTCTTTTTTAGGATAGTTTACAGTCTTACCTTTTTTTTTTTGCCTTCTCAAGATAGGAAAGATATTTCTTCTGTTGGGGTGTGATTTTATTTTTATATGTCATTTCACATTACACTTAAGATTTATATTTTGAGTGGCTTTAATGAGAAATACAATTTTACTTTCATTGATTATTTCTATTTAGAAAATATCACTTCATTTATTTTTAAAGCATATTTGTGTTATATTTTTATCACTTTATTTTAAGCTCTAATTGAAACTTCTGATTTTTTTCTGTGATTCCTTTTTTAAAGACAAATATACTTGTGTATACTTAGATATACAACAGGATGAATTGATAAACCAGATAAAGAATGAGAAATATGTATATTATTTATATATATAATCTTTAAACAATGATGACCAATTCATAGAAACAGAGAAGGGTGCCTTCTCAGTGCTGGGAAGGGGGATAAAGAGCTGAAATGATGTTCTTATAAGCTCCGAGGACCTAAGCACAGATGAAGACTATCATTAGTAATGGCACTGGGTACTTGAAAGTGGCTGAGAGCAAGTTTAAGTATCCTCACTGGCTACGCAAAAGAAGGGTCACTATAAGAGCCAATAGATGTGTTATTTAACTTATCTTAGGGCTCATTTCACAAGAAATATACATCGAATGATCACACTGTACACCTTTCTTTGTCATTTCTTAGCCAGTGTGAGGTCAAATCCTTAGACTTCAATATCCAAATCATTTCAATATTTTTCAAACTTGAACAATATTTTTACCCACTTTCCTGGACATTTTTATTGAAACTTTTAAAAATATTGAAATACTATACAAATAAATATATCTAACATATATATAGCAAAAATGTGTGTATCTATATAATACACTGTGTGTATATATGTGTGCTTATGCATAAATTATATGTATAGTATATGATATGATCATACTTCAAAGAATAAAATGAAAAGAAATACTTAATAGTCTCTGGGTTTTACCAGTAGAAAATTAGCAACATTGTTAAGCCTCTTATGTCTCCTCCTCGATTGTATCTTCTTCTCTCTAAAGTACCCATATGTTCAACTTCTTTTACTTTTCTTTGAAGTTTAAACACATATTCCCAACCTACAATGTTGCCTATTCCAGACTACGTATAAATTAATAATACTATACTTATTCTATATTTTACCCTTGCTATCTAATAGTGTGCTTGTGAGGAACTACTGTGGTAGACTATGGGTGCTGGTTGTGGGAGAACTATGGTGACTACATCTGCAGGGAGAAAGCCTACATTGTCCAAAAAATTAACAGCAAATTAAGAAAAAAGCACTAAAAATAAATGAAAGCCATCCTATCCAATGGAGAAAAATTTTGCACACCATTCATATGACAAAGGGCTGATATTCTTTAAAAATAAAAAATAATGTGCTTGGAAAGCTCATTTGTCAACTGAGACATAATCTGTAACATAACCAATGAAGCCTTTTTTTGAGGACAGGAATAAAGATCAGGTCCACAACCAAGGGCAGTCCCAGGCCATGTGTCACCAGTGACAGGGAATGGGAATTTTTAAAGTGTCAAGCAGGAAAGTGGTCTGAGCTTGGGTTTTGAAACCTTTTGATTGATTATTAACTTCATTTGGTTTTTTGATTGGTTGACTTTAACGGAAGGCTGCAGTATGGAGTCATTTGTAACAATCAGTAGGTGGTTCATTTCTTTCATAGTTGCTGATCAGGAGAAAAGGGGGAATTGCTGAGTCAGGCTAATTTAGCAACCCACCCAGAAGTCTCCACCGGGCAGTTAGAAACAGCATGGAGTCTGTCGGATTCAAGGTAGGACCCACACGTCCATATTGTATAATATTCCATTGTGAGATATAACACACTTATCTGTTCTGGTTTTTAATGCTATTTTGTTTGCTTTTAGCATTTCACTATTATATACAATGGTATTATAACATTCTTATACATAATTTAGTACAAAATATTCCATAAATTAGCTACCCAGAGGAAGAATTGCTGGATTGTGGGTGTGTGTGTTCAACTTTACTATCACTGCTAAACTTTTCTCTAAAATAGCTGTATCATGAAGTCAGTCTGAAAAGAGTACTACTGAAGGAGTCCAACTATATGACACTCTGGAAACTCTGGAAAAGGCAAAAATTACCATGGTTACCAGGAGCTCAGGGATGAAAGGGGAGGGTTTTTTTTAGGGCATTGAGAATTTTCAGTATGAATCTGTAACTGTGGTGATGTGTCATTACCCACTGGACAATAGCCATAAAAACTGTTCAACACAAAGACTGAACTCTAATGAAACTATGGCCTTTACTTAACAGCATTCAATATGGGTTCAATTGTAACAATGTGTCACATACATTAAGATGTCAATTAAAGAAGAAACTGGGGTTTCACTTTAAGATGGCAATATAGAAATCCTACACTTACTTCCTCCCACGGTTACATAGAATCTACAGTAAAAAGAATCTATATATAAAACAATTTCCTCTGAAAAGAAACCTCTAAAGCTAGCTGAGTAACCACTACAAGCTGGGAAACAAGAAAACCCACAAACCCATATTTAAGAAGGTAGGAAAGTCTGAGGCATATTTTCCCATAAACCCCAACACTGGCAGTGTGACTCACAACCACCAGAAGTCACAAGGTGTGGCTCAACACATTGGGGTTCTCTTTGAGGAGCAAAGGGTTTGAGTCCCATATCAGACATCTCAACTTTTAAGACATGTACCTGAGAGGTGAGCCCCCCAAGAATCTAGCTTGGACAGCCAACGCTGCTTGCATTAACAAGACCCACAAGGCTATCGGCCCAAGAGAAACAGTGTTAGGGGTATCATATGGATTTGCCCAACCCAGAGCCCAGCACACAGGCAGCTAAAAGGGGTCCAGACATTGTGTGAAAGAGACAAATTTGCTTATATGAAAGAATCTGCCTAAGGGATAGGCATCTAATTCGAACAAAGCTAGCAAACTACTGAAACACTATCCAGAGGTGGAGGCCTATGAGACCCATCTTTGTGCCCTCCCTTTGCCTCACTCCTGTTCACTGATCTCGTCTAGAAGGAGATGGACACACCTCTGACACCTGGCTTTGGTGGCTGTCACCCAGGGGACTCCTCTTGTCTGGACTTGGTGGCCAGTGGGCCTACCCTCCTGGGCCCCACCTGACAGGGGAGAAGGAGTTCTTAACTGACTACGCCCTGCAGCTGGAGGCGTCCAGGCTGCCTGCGGAGTGTTAGCTTTCCTTCACAGTTATGGCCTGCGGGGCAGGCTTCCAATTAAACACACATTTAAGGGCCTACTGTAACATTCCCATCTTGGTGCTCTCCAGAGACCATGCTCCAGACCACGAGCATCTCCTGAGGGAATGTTTTACATGCTTCTGGTGCCCTGGTTTTCATAACTGCTACCCCGGGACACTCCCTGACTATCTGAATCTGGTGGCAAGCGGGCCATGCTACTGGGTCACAAGGGACAGCAACATCAGAGACATAATTCTTGGCTGCTATTATCCCCCAGGGCATTGTACAGACAGTTTATGAAAAACACTCCAGTTTTTCTGAGGAAAAAGGCCAATTTGCTTTTCCTAGAGCTGTAGCTCAGGGGAAGGTTTCTGGTTGGCACACATCTAGAGGCCTATAGAGGTCTTCTCATAGAACTCAGGATGTGGACACCATACTTGCAGTCTACCTGAAGCTGTGGTGGTGGTAGTGATCTTATTTTATTTCTGCTTATATTGCAAGAACAACAGGGCAGGCTTGTGAGAGTGAAACAGTGGAACAAAATTGCCCACACTCATTACAAACAAGGAAAAAACAGATTAATTGACAAGCAGCCCAGAAGAATATTTGCATCGTCAAGGTAACCTCTCACTACCCAGAATAAGAAGCAGCCATGGGAAATCAAACAAAAATGGCTGGCTCATGGCTAATCATGTTACAGGACACCCACAGGGGGGTGACTTGATTATGAGTTGTCACCTGCATGACAAGACTCCAAAAAAAGACACACACAGAGAAATTAAAAAAAAAAAAGTTTTCTTACAAGGGGAATTGGAGGAGGGAGAACAGATAATGAACTGGCCAACATGTGGTCAAAGGCTGTCCATGGTGCTAGCAAGCTGTAACAGGGTGTGAGTCAGGGCCACAGGAGCAAGAGTGGGCCCACCTGCCTCCCATGTTACATAGATCCACTTGTTACTGAGTTACTCCCCAGTTTCTCAGTATCTCCCCCCACTCAGGAACTCCCATCCATGGCACATTGGGACTTGTAATCCAAGACAACTGCATGTAAGTGGTGGTAGGAAAGATGGTGCCTGTTCTACACTCCTACTCCTTTCACAGAGGTGTATCTATAACAAACAGATAACATTCAGAAGAAAGGGATGTTAAGTTTTGCTGTAGTCCTACACCATGATTCAGCAAAACACAAGCAAAGAAACTCTACCAAATTACTTTATTTTCACTTTTAAATAATGTCCAAAGTCCCATCCTCAGGGAGGTAAATTCCCAACCCTTTAGCAAAAAAATGGCAGCTTAGTGAGATTTTGATTTTTCTCTGATTATTATTAATATTGACTATTTCTTGTGTCTATTGTGTCATTGGATTCCTTTTCTCTGAAATATCGATTCATTTCATTTTACCTATATTTCAATTTTGTTGAGTATGCATTTATACATGTATTTTCTCATTAAATTAGATGCTAGCTCAGGGGGGCAGGTTTTAATTAAAATTCAGAAAGATGACAGGGACTTGAACAACAGAGGGTAAAGATGAAGTTCTTCTAGCAGGTGGTGTCTGGTACTTGTGAAGAGGCAATGTCATTAGTTAATTCAAAAAACACTTTACTCAAACCACTTAATCACATAAAAATCTTGCAGTCATGGATTTTATTTTCATTGACATGAATGTAAGGAAAGGGGAATTTGACCATTTATAGTCTTTTGGTTTGAGAAGAGAGTCTTGTCAAGTCTTGACTTTTAGTAAGATAAGGCAGGTCAATTGTTACACTATAAGCAGATTATCAACCAAAAGCCTTGGGACCTAGAAACCTTTGTGAAGTCTAAGTATTTTACAAGAGTTCATCTTTCCAGTATCAGATTCAGTAGAGATTGATTTTCATGTAAAAGAAAATAGGTAACAAAAGACTACTCACACAACTTGCACTCGAGTAGCTAGCTTATGATAATCATCTTTTATCTGCCATGGAAGAAATGGAACAGGAAATGGACACACAAAAAAATTGTCATCAGTTTTGCAAGGGATTTAGTGAAAGGCAGGTCTTGAATGATAGATAATTCTATGTGTGATAGGGCCTCCCTGGTGGAGCAGCGGATTAAGCGCAGTGCTGTGGAGCAGTTAGCAGCCATTGTGGCACGAGTTCAATACCTGGCCAGGGAGATTCCCACATGGCGCAGCAGACCTCTCCTGCCTCACCCGCTGCTCCCCCCACAGTGTATTTCAGTTGCTATGCCTGTCCTGCTCCCCACTATATCTCTGGTGAATCCTCTCACCACCCCACACCTCTGGCCTACACCCCAGCTTGTATGCATAAATAAAAAATCTTTTAAAAAATTCTATGTGTGATAAACTGATACCAAAGAGAACACTGACTTCGTAATTTCTGGGTAGAAGGCCATGATTTTAGGAGCTGCATTCCATTCTACCAGGTCCAGCTGTGATGATGAGATACAAATTTCCTTAATCTTTTGTTCAGAAAACAAAAGTATTAGAGTATTTCTGGTGTTGAAATAGCATGGGTTCAAAAATGGAGGCTGGTTAACACTGTCAGTCTCTACTTTGGTCTGCTATGAACTCTGAATCACTTGTCCCCAATGTGAACAGAGGTGACAAAATGCAAAATGCTTCATAAACTACCAAGACCCTAGGATTTCTTTTGTAGTGGTTATCATTATTCCTCCAAGGGTAAACTCTCTAGTTTGCTATTTAAAAACATTTTTCCCTCAAGGGAACCAAAAGTAAGGGAGCAATTATTTCTTGTCTCTTATTTGGAGCTGAAGTGGGAAGTTGCCGCCCACACCCCCAGGGACCGCTCCATGATTTGTGAAAGTAGAACACATCCACTGCTCAAAAGCTGTAAACAGGCATGTACCAACACATCCATTATCCTTGTTTCATCTGCTAATTCTTCTCCCTGTGACAATGCATCTTTAAGACCATTAGAAACTCCACCTGCTTCTTTGTATTCTGCGTCCTCTACAGAGAAATGGAAGAACCTGCTTATAGTTGAAGGTACATGTACTTGTGACCTATGCAGCAATGTCAGAAGTAGAGTAGAATTCATGTTCACTAGAGTGAGTGCATGTGTGTGTGCACGTGTGCCTGCAAGCATGCCTGTATGTGCCCAGCGTGTGAACCTCAGCATGGCTACCTTGCCACTTGTCAAACCAAAATATGTCTTGAACGGATCCTGTTCTAATTTTTGAGAGGATAGAGGAAAACATCTCTTGCTTACCTTTCTATCCATTTATCCTTGTTGGGTTTTCCTACAAATTTTTAGCCCATATCTATAATTATTTTCATCTCTGCTGCCACGACCCAGGGTAAGCAAGTATTAGTTTGAACTTGAGCTGCTATAATAGCCTCTTATTAACATTCTTGCTGACCTTCTTGTCTTCCTATAATGTATTCTCTACCCAATGGCCAAAGTAAAATAAAAATTTTCATTCACATATTTATTTTAACACTTTATGGGTGTTCCATTACCTGAGAATAGAATCAAAACCTTCCATTATAGCAGAAAAGGCCTTATATAATCTGGCTCCTAGATAATTCTCAAAGCCCTAAACTTTCCCAAGCTTACCATGCTCTAAATATTTTCTTTCCTCAAATACCATAGCCATGTCCTCTCTAGACACTCACCTGGAATGCAAATCTTTATAGTCTTCACATGACAGGCTTTTGTTATTCAAGAGTCAACTAAGGACTTGTAAGAATAAGCGTCTTCACAACTTGGCCTCTTGTTATTTAATGATATCTATGAAAATTGGGTATGCATTGATATATATCCTGCAACCATTTCTACAACACACCCTACAGAGATATGTGTGTATACACATACATATATGTGTGTACATGTGTGTATATACATATACATTATGTGTATATATACACACATGCGAACACACACAAACACGACATTGTAGGAATTTTTCAGCTTAGCATATATGTCTGTGTGTATATATCCACATATGTATATAAATATGTATACATATGTGCATGTATATATGTATATACATATGTATGCTAAGGTGAAAAATTCCTATAAACAATGTCAGTAGTGTTAGAATATGATAATATCAGTTAATGAATCTTTGGCATAAAACCTAGGCTAGGGACTTTGGAAATGAAGTGCTATTTTGTAAACTATGCTGGACAGACATTTTTTTAAAATCCTGGATTTGACTTGAAAGGACAAAATATTTGCTAGTATTTTCAGAATCTGATGAAGAGTTGTTTTGTTACAACTTAGGATATAGGTTGAAATTTGGAAGAGAAAGTTTTTCCTCTACCTTCCATATATTTTCTTCAGAATGGGAGACAGACTTAAAACATTGAGTGGGAAGGAATATTCTTAAAAGGAGGACTGATGGCTGTTATGTCACTAGATTTCTCACATGACTGACATATATTCTTGTCCATAATGTCCCTATCGACCAGTTGCATATGTTTCTACTAGTTCTACAAATCTTGGTTTCTGGGAGAACCAGGCAGCCCAACGGAATTTTTGATCTTGATCCAAACCATGGAAATAAATTTTAGCCAAAACATGGAGAAGCTTGGGTATGATTAATATAAGTCAAAAGACATATTGGAGAACCTCTATTAGTATTTTTTAGTAATAGGTCACTGACCCAACCCTGCATTTATCCTCTTATAATCTCTCATTAAAATGATCTGATCTGGTCATAGTCTATCTTGCATGGTTTCTCCAAAAGACACTGTGCTATTTTCTAGCCAGACTCATAAAATTCTGGTATCAACCCATCATTGTCCATTGTGAGTGTGGGGGGGGGATGTACGAATTATTCAGGTTATAAAATTCATGCAATGATCAGTTCAAAACTATATCCCATTATGTGATAGTCAAAAAGTTTTCTCATTCATTCATATTTCCTTCTCTTATTATCCCACAAGAGAAGAGTATGAGGAACAATAATGAGAGCAGTGTGTCCGAGTTCTTCCTCCTGGGGCTCCCCATCCTTCCAGAATTGCAGGGCCTGTTCTTCGCCCTGTTCCTGGGCATGTACCTGACCACGGTGCTGGGGAACCTGCTCATCATCCTGCTCATCAGGCTGGACTCGCGCCTCCACACCCCCATGTACTTCTTCCTCAGCCACTTGGCCCTCACTGACGTCTCCTTCTCTGTCACAGTCCCAAAGATGCTTTTCAATATGCAGATGCACTGTCAATCCATCTCATATGCTGCTGCATTGCCCAGACTTACTTCTTTCTACACTTTGCCGATCTTGATAGATTCCTTCTCACCTCCATGGCGTATGACAGGTACATGGCCATCTGCCATCCCCTCCACTACACCACCATCATGAGTCAGAGCCTGTGCTTCCTCCTGGTAATTATGTCCTGGGTCCTTTCCTCTGCTGGTGCCCTTTCCCACACCCTCCTCTTGGCACATCTCTCCTTCTGTGGAAACAATGTTATCCCCCACTTCTTCTGTGACCTTTCTGCCTTACTCAAGCTGTCCAGCTCAGACACCACAGTCAATGAGCTGGTTATTCTCACCGTGGGAGTGGTGGTCATTACTGTGCCGTTCATCTGCATCCTGGTCTCCTATGTCCGCATTGGGGCCACAATCCTGAGGGTCCCCTCCACCAAGGGGATCTGCAAAGCCTTGTCCACGTGTGGCTCCCACCTCTCAGTGGTATCTCTGTACTATGGGACAATTATCGTGCTCTTCTTTTTCCCTTCATCCAGTAACTCCAATGAGAAGGATATGATCGTGGCTGTACTGTACACACTGGTCACCCCCATGCTGAACCCCTTCATCTATAATCTGAGGAATCGGGACATGAAAGGAGCTCTAGGGAACACACTAAGTAGGAGGACATTTTCACCATGATGAGCATTTTTACTTCATTCATTATTGATAAGTCCTGCTTCATCACGCAGCTGCAACATGAGGGTCGCTTCAAGTCTGAATGGCTGTGTCTAGTGAATCTGATGCGGCCAGCTTTGGCTTCTGTATCAGTTCAGACAGAGCTTTCACCTCTTTTTAGTTTTCTTGTTCATTTTAGAGAACTAATGGGGGGGGTTAAAAAGACACCTCCACAACTATCTTTTCCTAATGTTCTTCCTTTTTCTATGTCACTCCTTATCCTACAAGTTCTTAAAACTTTATGCAGTAACAGCTTTGATTGGATTCTTTAAAAATCTATAGCTTCTTTGTAAAAAAGCATATTTTCATTCTCATGTAAACAAAAATATAATTTTGATAGATTATAATTTTATTTTCAAGTTTAATTTTGTCACATTCAGAGTTTATATTTTAGTGACCTTAATTAGAAACCTAGTTTATTTTTTGCTTGTAATTTCACTTTTAACACAATGTTATAATTTTCCTTTAAAAGCCATGCTGTGTTACTTTTCCTAACTTTATTTCATTGTTAATTGAAACTACTCTTTCTTTGTGATTTCCCTATTTTTTTGAAAATTTAAACTATGTATTTTAAAGGTATACAACATAATAATTTTATAACCCCAAGAAAGACAAATACTGTGTGGTATCACTTAAGATGTTATCTTTTAAAAATGTAATTTCACATAAACAAGGGTTGGGGAGGAAGTTATGGGGGTGATATAGGTCAAAGGGTAAAAATTTTCATCTATGAGAACAAGTTCCCAGACTCCAACAAACAGCATGGAGACAATGGTAACAATCTGGTGTTGTATACTTGAAAGATGCTGAGAATTGATCTTAAGTGTTCTCACCAAGCACACAAAATAAGAGGTGACTAAGTGAGGTTACAATCATCTTAGTAATTATCCCACAATGCATATACCAATCACATGGTCATGTTGTAAACTTTTGTTTGTAATTTCTTAGCCATCTGTGAGGGCAAATCCAGAGTCCATTAAATCACTTAAATATCTTCAGACTTGAGCAATATTTTTACCAGATATTTGTATTGAAAATTTTTTAATTATTGAGATAGCACACACAGAAGTGTACATAACATATATACAACTAAAATACATGTATATACATAGAACATGTTGTGAGTGCATTATATGCATGTGCTTATGTATGTAAACATGACAGGAGAATATGTTGAAGCATAAAATTAAAAGAAACGCTCATTTAACAAGATATAAATATACAACATTTGTAAGCCTCTTCTATTTCCTAAATTGTATCTTCCTCTCCTCCTGAAAATATCCAGTAGCTTTAGTATTTCTTATATTCCTTTACTCTTTCTGGAAGTTATAACTCTTCTAAATTGATCCTTCTCTTTTGCCTGCTCTAGAACTTAGATAGATGGGATGTGCTGTGCTTATTCTTGCAGATTTTGTTTTTGTGTCTAATATTGTCTTTGTTACATCATATTCCACTGTGAGATTAAAATACACTCACCTGTTCTACTTTGTATGACTATTTGGATTCAGCATTTTGTGGTTATGATGCTGCTGTACTATACTGCATGCCCAAGAGAATAATTATTTGGCTGTAAGCATGTGTTCATTTCTACAATTCCTGCCAAATTCTTCTCTAAAACAGTTTTATCCAGGAGACAACACAAAGACTACATACTGAAAATTTCCAACTACATGACATTCTGAAAAAAAGCAGGCTATGAAAATAGTGAAAAGATCAGTAGCTACCAAAAGAGCAGGGATGAAGGGGGAGAAGGAGTAAAGGTAGAGAAAGGGGGATTTTTAGGGCAGTCAACTACTCAGTATGGTGCTATCATACTGGATATTTGCCCCCCAAACAAAAACGTAAAACACAGAGTAAACCCTAATGCAATCTCTGTACCTTACTTAATAATAAACAGATATTGGTTCAGTGGTAACAAGTGTACCGCACAGACTCAAGCTGTTAACAGAAAGATCCTGAAATCATCTCCTGCCTAGGCCACACTAAATCCACAGCTACATATATAGAACAATTTCTTTGGGAAGAAAAAAGCAAAACAACTGGGCAACTCCTACACACCGGGCAAGACAAAAAACCTACCAACCTCCTACATCTTAGCAGGTAAGAGCAGCTGAAACACAATCTCACCATAAATCCCACCCGTAGCATGGCACACCACAATCAGGACAGACCTCAACTCCTTAAGCTTCTCCCAAGGACCAAAGGGTTTGAATCCCACATTGGGCAACTCACCTCATAAGACCTGTGCCTGAAAGGTGAATCCCCTAAACATCTAGGTTTGAGAGCCAATAATGTTTGCACCCAGAAGATCCACAAGGTTATAGAGAACTGAGAATATTTCCTGGTGAACTCCCATATGTGGACTCACCCAGCACACAGGCAACTACTGAAAATGCCCAGACATCCTGGGAAAGGATAGGGCTGAGAGGCAGGCATCTCATTTAACACATCTAGAGGCCTATTGAAATACTATCCAGGCATGGAGACCTGTCAGTGTCATCTTTGTATTTTCCTTCTGCCTCACTCCAGTTCACCATTATCTCCTAGAAAGGAAATGAACATTCCTCCCCACCCCCCAATTCCCATGAACCAAAGCAACAGATTATCAACCATGATCCACAAGACCTAGAAACCATTTCTGAAGATTAAATATCTTTCAGAATATCAAGCAGAAGCTCCAATACAGACTGAGTTTTAACACAAAACAGAATAATTATTAGCACTCATGAATATTCACACAACCTCGCCTCAAATAACAAGAACATGATATTCATCTTCTGCCTGACTTGGAAGAGATGGACTAGATATGATTGCAATAAACCTGGAATCAAATTTGCAAGAGGGTTATTAAGAAGCATATCTTGAACAGTTATTCTTTGCTATTTTGATAAACTATCCCCAAGAGAATGCTGACTCTATAGTTTATGGGCAAAAGATGAACCTGTAGAGAGCATATTCCTTTCTTCCAGATTCAGCTGCAGTGATGGGATATCAATTACTTCTCAGAGTCCAAACTATTAGCATGTTTCTAGTGTTCCTGGATTAACGTTGAGTTCAAAAACCAGAGACTTTTTGGTGAATATAGTCCTCTGTTTGATTTGTTATGGGCTCAGAATCTCATTTTCCCCAATGTCAACAGAGAAGGTAAAAAGCTTTGTGAATGGGACACGCCCCCAAAACATAGCGGCAAACAGACGCTAGGATCAGGCTCTCCTACAAAAAATCGATTCTTGGAGAAAAATATCCCTAACTTTGAGAGCTGTCTCGAAGAGAACTGGATACCCTATGAAATACAATCGACCCCAGGGGTGCTTTGGACTTAAAAATAAACTGAAGAGTCGGAGTAAAGAGAAGAGAGGGGACATCTAATCCCACACAAAGGAGGAGCAGAGAGGAGAGATGGGCGGACCAGCTTCCCCTGAGAGCCACTGAATACAAGGTTAGAAACTGCGGTGAGGTCGGAGGGCTCCGGCCAGCCGACTGGGAGC
>PVIJ01016297.1:0-33200 GCA_004024925.1 Scalopus aquaticus
ATCCAGAAGATGTGGTACATATACACAATGGAATACTATTCAGCATGGAAAGAAGATAAACACATGCAATTTGCAGCAACATGGATGGAATTAGAGGGAATCATACTCAGTGAAATAAGCCAGAAAGAAAAAGAAAAATATCGAATGGTTTCACTTATAACAGGACTATAGGGAGGCCGGGTGGGAGAGAGACACTCAGTGGTGGGGGTGGGGTGGGGGGAGGGGAGCATAAGGGCACAAAATGGAAGAGAGGAGAATACAGGGGACCATGGAGATGGATCACGGGTGAATTGGTGGTTGGCTGCCCAAGGGGAATACAAAATGTAAAAGACATAAATAACAATTAAAAAAAAAAGAAAGTAAAAAAAAATAAATAAAATGTTATATAGTTTGGATGATATAAAAAATAATAAAATCAGAATTTTAATTAAAAATCAAAATTTCTAGAACAGATTGACGCTCTTTAAGCACACAAGTCATATTTTGTTTAATCACATAACATTTACCTAAAGCACTGCATTGGTACCTCAGTTGCTCAGTAAAATCTGAGTGTGAAGAATGTTAATTCAACACCAGTCTAATGACACGGTCACATAATAAAAATGAAGCCCAAGACCTGACAACATGATATAAACTAGGAACAGTATCTTGACAACTTTTGTTCAATCTGAAAAACATGTAATGCACCATGATTTGATGAAATTAATTTTTTAAAGATAATTTGAGTCAGTACAGTGAAAAAAAAGAAATGTAAAAATCTATTCATCACCCAAGATGTAGAGAAAAATGCCACTTTCTCTGGAAGATCTCCCTGTCCCTTCCCTTCCCCAACTCAACCAAATTAGAAACAATGGCTTCCTGAGATAAATACTCCAAAGTGCTCACTTCTCAAATATACTTTTTCTTAGTCAAGCTTGGTGTTCTTATCATCTCCATTTTGTAATGCATTTAGCTGATGCAATGTGCTTCTCTGTCTTCTAAGTCATAAGGATTTTAAAGGAAGAGGATCAAGCTCAATTAATTTTTTAAATAATTAATTTCATTGAGATAATGTTGGTTTACAACACTGTATGCTCCTGTGTCTCTACTATCACTGTGATTCATGGTCTTCTTTAATATAACTGCATCTCTGACTAAGCATGACCACTCCTTTCTGTCTTCATTCATGTTTTACCTGAATCTTTTCATTCACAATAAAGACTAGTAACTTTGAATATGTCAAATCTTGGGTTCATCACCAGACTACAGTTGGTCAGTTTGCAATTCCAAGCATTGGTTACAAAGAAGTCCAGAAAATAACAGAAAATGTGCATGACATGATGCACCTGGAATTATACTTTAGAAACACATTCTCTGACACTAAATGTGCTGATGATATGATTAAGTATAACCTTAATCATGAGGGGCAGAAGATTAAGCTACCTACATTGTAGGTAGGAAATAATCAAGAATTACGAACTCTCTTTGATCCTCTGCTACCTACTTTGGGATTATCCACAAAGTTTGTAAAAGTGAATAGAGGAGATAAATGACTCACTGCATTAATTCTGGGTAATGGCCAGGACAATTTCATATATATAACATTGTAACACACACACACACACACACACACACTCATATTTAGGAAGTATCTGATAGGCTGAGAAGACATTATTACATTATTATTTCTTAGGAATATGCACGGAAAATTCTCTTGTTCCCTTTCCTTATTCACAGCATAGCCTTCTACATGTCCATGTGCATGCATTTGTGGAGAGATGAGTAGGCAGATGATAAAGAACATGTGTTAAATCAAATGATAGTTTGAAATTTAGTCATTGCTATGAAAGGCTGTAATTGTCCTTATGAGTCAAAAGAGTTAATTTTTTTCCAGCATGATTTCATTTTACATCCCAAAGAATCAGATTACTCCCAGAAAAATGGCACTTAAACAAGAAAATAAAAGGAGGCAAGAAAGGGATTGACAAAAAAGCAGGCTTGAATGCATAATGAATGCTTTGCAACTCATTGATAGACACCCCTTAAAACAAAGCATTGTTGTGTGAAATGTTCTAGAGAAAAGAACTCAAGAGTTTATCAAATGAGTTATTGGAAAAGAATTTTTTAAAATCTGCCAGAAATGTACCAGGCCATTATTGCATCTTATAAATTATTTATCATTCTTAGATATGTCATAAAGTCCAACACAAATAAAGGAAAAATGCTGACAAGACATAAACATCATTGTGGATGTAGGGATAGTTTCCTAAGCCTTGCAAAAAGTTCCTAGAATCTTCGTGCCCTGCCCACCACATTTTCACCACTTACATATTTTACTTCCTTGTATCTGCGGGTGTCAGCACTTTCCTTTTCCAACAAGACCACCCAGTCCCATTTTTCTTCACATGACTAAGCTAATAGACCACAAAGCATTTTTGCTGTGTGTGTGTGTGTGTGTGTATGTTTGTGTGTGTGTGTGTTAAACAGAGAGAGACAAAGAGAATTAACCATTAAAAATTAAGAGAAAAATGATAGTGAAGAGAAATCCAATTAAGGAAATATCTATTAATATGATTGTCTAGTTTATATGCATCTGTAAGATTTTGCTATTGTTCACGACTTTTCTTAGCTGTTCTAGAGTAATACTTAATAAACCAGTGAAGTGTCCCTCATTTTTTATTCTTATGAAGCATGTAATGAAATATTATAGAAATAGTTTCACTCTAAAACTGGGAAGACATTAAATACCTGACTATAAAATATTTTTTTCTCCTTATTCACTTTAAAGGGTCTAAGGAGAATGAGTGTGTGCATGTGTGTGTGTGTGTGTGTGTGATATTGCAAAAGGACAGGCTTATTAGGGAAAGGAGAAAGAAAAAGAGAGGCACCTGCATAGTCATGGGTGGCAGAAGAGCTGCCACCGCTGCTTTGCAAAGGGGAAAGGGCGTGAGTAGCAACACCTGCACAGTCAACTACAGGCGGGCAGAGGAGCTCGACAATGAGAATGGTTTCAAGTAAAACCAGAAATTTCAAAGTTACCTAGACACATGTAAACATACCATCTTCCACTCTTGTTTCATTATTTCTTCATTATTTATGTCAGATCTAGAAGCATATCTCACCCCCTCATGGCCTTTCCTGTAAATGGCTAGAAGTAGTTCTCAAGTTCCCTTAACACAGAAGCTCTGCCTTCTATGTATCGGTACCCCTCTCACCACTTCATCAGGTGTTTTGCTGGTCACAAGTGTTCCATAAATATTCGTGACTGTAATGACTGCTGTGTGGAGTGGGGTGCATGCACTCTCTCACCTTCTATTGTTGTGTGCTTTAAAAACTCTAGGGTATCGAGCATCATGCTGTTTTATCTGATCTTCTTTCAGAGCTGGTATATGAGAGGCCACAGTTCTTTTGTGTCTGAGAAATCAAACTAAATAATGGAGCAACTTGCCACTTAACTTCAGTTCACAAGCACAACAAACATGACAACAGCTTGTCTATCATTAATCCTCAGTCAAGTGGCTCAAAGCGTTCCTCCTTTAATTTTCTTAATCTTACATCTAAATTAATGCACTTTTAATATGCATTATTTCCAGAAAGACTGTTACATAATTTGGAAAGGATCACTCTAGCAATATTCAGACAAGATAAAGTAAAATAGAAAATGTGAAGCACTGTAAGAACTATAATAGAAATTGAGATACAGTGAGAAATACTAAAGAAGGATGAAATTTCTCATGAAAAATATAACAAATGGAAAATTATTTCACCTTTATACTCTTCATTTCACCGCCTAAGGATCTTAGAAAACACAGAGTTTAGATTATTGATTGGACCAAAAGGTCTCTATGACTTTATATTGTAATATTTAGTATAGGGAAAGAGCATTTAGTTGGTGGTGAGGAAGGCTTACCACTCACAAACAGACAGGGAAGCTTCCAACTGAAGCTTCTTCAATGTAAAGCGAGGGCATTGGACTGGATTATTTAATTGTTCTATCAACCCTGTGTTCTAAGGAATCCAAATTGTATGGAAGTTCTATGGAGTTGATTTTGATTCTCCCTTTTCCCAGGTCCCCCATAAAGAATCACTCCACAAGCACTCCTGATAATATCTCTACCAGTTCAGATCCTGTCTGGGTTCAGACTCTTTTTGATGCAGAAGCTTCCTAAAAGGTTTCCCTCCTTCTGTCTTTAATGGCTAGTTCATCCTGTACATTTAGTCTTCTGGAACCACTGCCTAAATTGCATGATTTCCAACCCCAGCATATTCAAAGTTGCCCCATGATTAGAGAAAGCAATTCATCTACCTGAGTTCAGGCCCCTCCTTAGTCCATGTCACATCTGGTTTTCATTTAATCTTTCTTTGTAAATATTTTATTATTTTAGTTGAGGTATTTTTAATTGCAAACATTCTATGTGACTCAGATGCATTTATTTCTTATTGACAAGTTAGCTGTTAGTTGGCTTTCTATCCCTTCTGTCTCTTTCCTTGACTTAATGCATTATCCTTATTGTAACTTAAGGTCCACGTCATTTTCTAGATCACTCTACTCACAGTGATCTCCTTCCCACCTGTCTCTACTGTGCTGCCTTTGCCATTCATTTGTTCCTTGTCATTCATTACCTCCATTACTTGGATCAGCCACTTCAGATCTATGTGGCTTTGGGAAAATAGCAATCTATCAAGTCTTCAATTGCTCTGTCCATTAAATATGAATGACAGATGTATGTACCCAGAGGTGAGTATAGATCCTCAGAGCCTGCATTCAAAGTATTTTACACTCTGCTGTGTTCTTGGAATGGCACCAATTGTGAACTAGAAAATATTTATACTGTCCTTTTACCTTATAAGGAGTTCCCTCAGGGCAGAAAGCAAGGGAAAACAACAATAACATAGTAGGGTGCAATGCACTATATGTACAGACATTGATCATTCAGTAAGGGTGTATCTGAGCTACAGTGCATAAAAATGAGGAGATTAAGGAAACTATGTCAGAAAAAGAATTGGGAGGGATATTTTCATGGTAGAATTCTCAGGGTTTTCTTGATAGAATTAATAGCAATAAAACCATACATATTAAGAGAAACACTCAGAAGCATACTGCAACTAATTTCTGTGTGTGATATGGTACCCTAATGAGATCCTAGAAGACGAGATCAAGGACCCCACAAACACTGTCTATTTTGAAGATTGGAGATGTGGAAGCAAAGATACTCTTTAGGGTAAAAGAGGTTCCTTTTGTAGTTGTGGATTGAGGGTGTTTGTGGGAAATAAAAGATGGTCAGGGTCATGGACAGGACACACTGTGTTAGGTGCTTCTGCTCACCTGAAAGCTAAAGTTAGTGTAATGATTATGTTTCAGGCAGGCTATGTGAAGCTTCGTTCATTTGGCTAGGTACATTAAGTGCATTTTCAACTTAAAATATATTCTCAACTTACAACTGTTTTATTGGGGCATAACCCTGTTGGAAGTTGGGGAAGGAAACATGGAGAGTAAATCTATTGAGTCAAAATTTAAGCACAGTTCTGTTTGGCTCTAAAATGTAGAAATAATCGATTTTAAAAATAGGGATATCATAATGTAATTGACTAATGGTGTGCAAAAGTGGGAATGTTGATTTTGAAAAATAAAACACATGATAATGTGAGAATTTTAAAAACTGGAATTAGAATCTTGGGTTGTAGGGGCCTCCCTGGTGGCGCGGCAGTTAAGCGCTGCGCTGTGGAGCTGTCGGCAGCGGCGACGCGAGTTCAATGATCTGCCTGTTCTGCTCCCCACTCTGCCTCTGGTGAACCCTCTCACCACCCTACGCCTCTGGCCTGTACCCCAGCTTGTATGCATAAAATAAATAAACCTTTAAAAAAAAGAATCTTGTGTTGTATGAAAATAAAACCAGGATTTGGGTGAGAAGGCAAATATGCTAATGTTTTCCTCTTGCATCACCAGAAGTAAACGAATACTGTTTTGTTCTTGATATTGATAAAACATTTGGAAATTAAATTCTCTTCTAAATAAACTGTGGGTTATTAAATACATTGAAGCTAAATTTATCAAATACATAGAGAATGATAATGACAACGCTGTTTATTAAAACCATGGAACCTGGCCAAAAATGAAATTAAAAGCAAATTTACATCATGAAATACTGTGATTAAAATAAGGGAGAATGAAGATATGCAGTAAAGAAAATAACACAATAGTTAAAAAAAAGAGAAATAGAAGGAATAAAGATATATATGGAAGTGAATAAGAATAAGAAAAATGGTAGGAATCTATCAATAAAGGAAATTGCTTCTATTACATCATTAAAAACTGCATTATTTATGTTAATAAAAGGTAGAATTATGCTTGAGATTGCCTGAGTTATAATGTAATGTGAACACCTCAAAATTAATTTTAGAAATTATGTGGAACTACTCAAGAAATAAGTTTTCATATTTCAATGTAACTAAAACTGAGGATGAATTTTGTTTGCTTATCTTGAAGACAACCGAGATGGTCTGCCATCAAAGACTGAAAAACATGTAAATGGCATTGGGAGCCCTTAGCAGTAGCCAAAAGAGAAATAAGCTTATAAATAACTGGAACTGAGGTATAATGAGTGATCCATAAACTACAAAATAGGAGAGATATGTCACTTGCATTAGGTCATAAGAGAAAAGAAACCATCTTTTAAGTATAAGTATACAGTAAATATTCACACTTTAGGACAATGGAGGGGGTGAAGGTTTATTTATCTTACTCTCTAACTAACAAGTTGTCCTACCATGGTTTGTGAATGCTGGTAGAAGACACAGAATCCCCAAGTCAAAGACAAAAGACTTGAAGTGTGTCACATTCACCTCTGTTCCTCTTCCGTCCCCCCTCCTATGAGGGGTGCTGTGCTCAAAGTGCATTTGAATTGTATCATAGCTGAGGAATCCTAGCTAGAACCCGAATCTTTTGTAGTGGACTGCGGACAAATGTGCCTGACCTTTGCGCCAAAGTAAAGCAGTATTTCCGTTATGCTAGACAGTGAACAGATTGGTTCTTGGCTGCCTACTCGACGGCATCCTTGAAAACATAGTCCGTGACAAAGACTGTCTCTACTTTTGCTTGTAATATGGGTTGGGGGGAGACCCATGGAGAATTTTCTCTGAAAACACACAGATATTTTAAATCACGGATGTTGAGTTTGAATTGCTTTACAGCTTTACTATACAACTCTGTGTAGCTGGCTACCTCACTTCACCTATTAGCATCCACTAGTTTGTGTGAGTGTTTTGCATTGAAATAGGAATGAACTTTGCAAGAACTTGCAGTGAGGGGCAAAGTGACAGACAAAAAAAATGACATCATTTTGTCATCTCAAAGTCCAAGGAAGTGGCGTTTGAGGTTAAGATTTTGACATTTATTTCTCTTTCTCTACTTTTTCCTGTCTTAGTCTCATATTTACATGTTCATAAGGTAACTCTCAATTAATCTAAGGGAATCTGCCTGTTCCTCTACAGGAGATCACTAATCTTACTCTCTAAAGAACAATTATTAGTAGGCATATTTGCAATGGTACTTAGGTGTTATGTCAGACATTGTGACTTAAAATAAAAGAAAGTCTATTGTCTGTTTTAGCAATTGACCCAGATAGTTACTATGATCTTTACATCATGTAACATGACACTATATACATGGTTATTGGATTTGAAATTTCATACACTGGTTATCAAATAGCTCCTCCCTCCTTTAGCAGTTACGATATTGAAAATAATAACAATGACTTTAAAAATAAAACATCTTCCTTTGATACTAGAAACAAAATGAAGTGACCTTCAGTATTTTCTCTCTTTGGTCCCTCGACATCTAAAGCGGGTCTGGCTTTCTTGGCACCCACTGTCCCCATCTGTGGTGGCTACAGTCAGTCATGTGATATTAGCACTAATCAGAATTGTGCACCACCAGCTGTTCCTGTTTCCAGGTCTTGTCCTCAGGGTCCTGTTCTGGTTCTGGTTGACCCAGCTGGTTGTAGTGCAAGTGTCCCGAGCATGAATTCTCAAGTGGCAGGCCTGGTCCACCATCATGTGGATTCTGCAGCCACCTGCACAAGGTCGCAACTTGTGAGCAGCTGTCCAAAAGAACTTAGCACATCCAAGTAAAGGGTGGCATGCTCTTTCCCTAATTTTGTTCAATCCATTTCTGAGGCTTCCATTTGCCCTCATGCTGTCAATACAGCTTCCTTTTCTGTCTAGCTAGTGAGGAAGTTTTGTCATCCCAAATCTTTTGAGAAACATAAAATGCAATGAGAGAAAAGAGTCAGAAGAAGTCTTGAGTCTGAGTCCCACTTGAGGATGTGAGCACATTTATGCAATCTGGACCTGCATATTCATCTAATGAATTCAGTTTGGAAATTTGGCTCCCGTCATCACTTCCTAAAAGAGATGGAGTGCCAGGAGGGTAGCAGCTGAGAGGGGAGGGACAGAAGGCTGAAGAGTGGGCGAGACTAATTGGTCTTGTCACATAACACAGATTAGGTTATGTCTGCCTAAAACTCGGAGAGAGAAGGGATATTTAATCATTGTTTATACTAAAAAGCTATAAAGCAGAGCACCCTCACAGAACCAGATGCAGGGGTAGAAGTACAAGCTTCTTGACAAGAAAACAGGAAAAACTAAATGTAAGACAACTTTAAAAGGAAAGGTGCAACCTTCTGCTTGTCAACCAGATAAGAGTATTGAGAATAAGAGCAGCAAAGTATCATCTAGTAAAAATTATAATAATTTTTGATAATTTACTAAGGCCAGAGAAGAACATTTTCTTGCTAAACTGATCAATAAATTTTTAATAAGAGAGAGAGAAACTTTGCTGGAATCGTGGGGATTATTCAAACAAAAAAGAAAGGTTGACTTTTCAAGGAATTGGGAGGAAGCATTTTAATACAAATAACTAATATGATTAACTGTTAAAGATTCTTATTTCTCAATAGAGTAAGACATCCTAGAATCTCTAAAGTATAACTTATTATAATTCAAGTTGCTACATTTTTTAAAACGTAAAACTGTATTTTTAAGACAATATTGTGCAAATCAGTCATAGAACCCAGACTGAATAATACCTCTTCATTTACTCTTCATTTTACTCTTCATTTTAAGGGGTTACTACATATTAGCTAAGTGAATACATTTTCTTAAAGAAGAAAACTGATGAACTCATTCTCTTTCCTTTCTTCTTACCTTGCTGTTCTCCTGCCCCATTCCTTCCCTTCCTCATATATTTGGACCCTTCCTAGTAAATTCCACTTATTTTAATAAGAAAACATGGGGAAGAAATAGAAAACATTGATTTGTGACTAAAAGGTTCCCTTAGATTTGTCTGGTTTTATAACATAACATTTTCCCCGGACTCTGGAGTTAGAATGAAGTAGATATTTCCCACAGGTCATTTTCTCTTTGCCTCTGGCCACCAACCACAGTTCAGCCAACCTCTCTCTCGGTTTGTCTTACACACCACATCGAACATCTCAAACACTCCTCATTATTAAACCCAGCTGTGAGCTAACTAATGCTACCAAAATAGATTTTTCTCTCCTTTTCATATTGGGAAACATACACTAGAGTCACAGCTTCCTGTAAATAGTTGAGCCTATTCTGCCGCTTTAGTAAATAATCAGTGGCTTTTATAAAAAGGTTCTTTTAAATTTAGTTGGCAGACCTACTTGGTCATATTGCATGCGTCAAAGAACATAAAGTAGTTTTCTTTATTTTTAAAAAGATTTCTAAAGGTTTTTTCTGCTCGATAAATCTTTCCAATCCTTTCATTTTCCACTCTCAATTATTCGATAGTCATTTTCTATAAGATAGTAATTAGTAATATTCCTAGAAAGAAAAATAATGGGTTTTATATTGCACCTTCCACACTCAAGTTCTCCACCAATGCCTTTAGAGAGATGAGTACGAGGGTAACATGATGACTATAAGGTAAAATGTGTCAACCATTTAGTATTCAGAAATGGCTCACCTGTGAGTTCAAATTAGAACATTTCTTTTGGAAAGAATACAGACCAGGAAGGTCTAGTAAGGAAGATGAATACTTTTGCTTTTCAAAATAGTAAAAGGGATCTCTGGTTTCTAGCCTTGCATTCACAGGGCCAGAGATGTTGCTATGGTAGGGGATGGAGAGGGACATGTAAAGAAAGGAGGGGCCCCCACGGTGACATGGGAGGGTATTTGGGTGAATACACAATTATGATAAGGTGAGAAGGTAGAGGAATAAGGTCATTTAGGATTAAAAATGTGCTTTTGGTCTTCCACTTTGTTCTAAGAAAACGTGGGCATGTGACATTAAAAAATAAATCTCTTCAATATTGTCTTTTTGGCCAGGTATTGGATTTAGTGTTTGCACACATTGTTGCCAGATTTTGGCACTGTTAGAGTTTTCTCAGAGATATAAGTTCAGGAGCAGTAAGTCTCCCTTTCCTTGGGGCCTTGTGGGGGAGTAATTTAATCCATTGCTCTGAGAGTCCCAGGTGACTGCCACATGAACAAAATTGTCAACTGTCACCTGTATGTTCCTTCAGTCTATATAAGCCACCTGCATTCATCTCAGCCATTAATCATGTGGAATTGTATGCTTTGTTCCTTTCCACTTTGTGCCCCAAAACTCTATCATTAGATTCCATTAAAACAAACAAAGAATGGGCTGTGTCCTTTGATATTTATAAATAACAATGATTACTGCTAATATTATTGATCATTTGTAATCTTGACAATGAGATATTAATCTATTCTCTATCACCTCGTTAAATGACAGGCAATTTTATTATCTTAAACTTGCAGTGAAAAGACACATTCAAGGATTGAAAAACTAAAAAAAAAAGTCAAAAGGAGAAAGACAAATGCCAGATAAATTCACTCATATTTAGAATATAAAGAAGTAAAGAAACAGGCAAAACATACCCAAACACATCCTTGGGTTCTGACTATAGAGTTGAGTCTATGGCAGGGGTTGAGGGGCAGACACTGTGGGAGCAAAGGGTAGAAACACCCAGTGGACTGTGGTGGAGTTGTATTGGGCATTATTCTCAGAGGAAAATTTACAAGTGCTCTCAGATCAGCCTATGTGGCTATATTTTATACTATTCAGTTCCTGATTTCATTTGTCCAAAGATAGACTACCTTTGTCTTGGTAAAACTTATAAGAGCTGTGGGGCCTCCCTGGTGGTGCAACAGGTTAAGCGCAGCACTATGAAGCTATCCAGAGCCACTGCAGTACGAGTTTGATACCCAGCCAGGGAGATTCCCACATGGGGCAGCAGATCTCTCCTGTCTCGCCCACTGCTCCCTTTAGCAGTGTACTTCAGTCGATCTGCCTGTTCTGCTCCCCGCTCCGTCTCTGGTGAATCCTCTCACCACTCCACACCTCTGGCCTATACGCCCTGTATGCATAAATAAATCTTAAAAAAAAAAAAACTTATAAGAGAAGTTAGGAATATTTCTTAAAGTTAAATGGTTTTAACTAAAACCTAAATGGTAGAGGATTTTTCTCTGAGAAATAAAGCTATGATGATCCCTTCATAATTTTTATAGATAAAGTGATGCCCTATTCTGAATATTAAAAAAAAAATTAGATAGATGTGGCTTCTACACTTATAATCCCACATATTCCTGAAATTTACATTTAGAGGAGAGTCATTATAAAATCATATTCATTGTAAAAATGAATGAATGAATGACTTTCAAGTATGAAGCTACAGAGCTGATTAATTCTCTTGGACTACCAGTAGTGAAAACCACTAAATAAGAGGCTGAAAAGCATAAAAAGAATAACATAGTCATCTGTAAGGTAGTGCAAATGAGCCATATCTCATATCATTCTCATGTTCCACAATCTAACGATGTTAAGAGCTGTCTCTGGAAACATAAGGTTCAGATATAAAATGTAATGGTGCTCAGAATTCTTGAAAAAGGTACAGAATGAAAATATTGAAGGCATTTTACACCAATTGCTTTGCTTTCTTTAAATTATTATTATTCATTCTTTTGTATTCAGATAGCGTTGGTTTACATCACTGTTTGTATTTGGTAACATAAGATCCCCCGTTCAGGTGTTAGTACTACAGTGCATACACCACACCACCCATGGCCCACCACCACAGTCCCTTTGTTCCCTCCCTACTTTGTTCTTGCCCCTCCCTCTCTGGAATCCTCAGTTCTATTGTATGGCAAATTTTTGTTTCCTCTTAGAGCAACAGACCATAAAATCAAACTTCACAGTTCGTGAAAAATTACTTTCAGTTCTGAAAAATGTCTCCATCTAGAATCACATACCTCAGTGGTCACTACAAACAACTTGAAATGTATTTAAGGATAGGGTCTCTCAGTCATTTTCAACAATGTTAGCTTATTCATATTTCACTTGACATGGAATTTTTAATAATACAGATTATAATTGGCATTTTTGTGATTTTCCTTGCATCTTTACATTATTTATTGTCACTGACTCTAGAACCCAACATTCCAATTAAATGGCTTCTAGCTTTTCCTAGTACACATTTTTTTATCACTAACAGCAAAAAAAAAAAAATCATAGCAATTTTCTATTAGCATCATTTTGAATGCTTCTGAAATTAATTTGCATTAATTTGTTTCTGATTTCAATGGACATTTTCTACAGAGAAAATACTATCATTTCATGCTTGAGAAAAAATATCAAACAAGAGGAGACCTTGAGAAATCTACAAAATATAGTCACTAAAGTTCATGGGACGAGATAACAAATGCGGTGGTGGGACAGTCTTTCTCCCAACTACTCGTTTCTGTTGGTATAGTACAAAAACAAGCATAGACAAGAAGCAGGGAAGTGAGTGTGGCTGGATTTGACTAATGGGCAGGCCATATTTTGCCAAACCACGATCATGTTCTATATTACTGACTACTTCCTTCATTTACTAAGGCATCTTTTGCAATTACAATCAGCCACTGGTAATCACTGTTTAACTTTGTGTCTTCTGAATTTGACTACTGTAGGTACTTCATAGAGGTGGAATCACACAGTATTTCTCTTTTGAGTCTAGCATATTTTACTTAGCATAATATCTTCAAGGTTTGCTTATGTTGTGGCCTCTCAGAATTATATTCCCTTTGTTAAAAGACTATTTTTTAGAGATATTTTAGGTTCACAACAAAAGTGAGTCGAAGGTGCAAAGATTTCCCATTACCCTGCTCCCATAATTTTTTTACAATTGATAAACCGACATTAACACATCATAATCACCCCAAGACTGTTAAACCTGCAGGGTGTTTCATTCTTGGCATTGTATATTTTATGGGTCTGGAACAATACTTGGATGACATGTATCCATCATTTAAGTATCATCTAGAGTATTTTTACTGCCCTAAAAATCTTCTGTGCTCTGCCTATTCATCCCTCCCTCTCTCATTCCCTAGCAACCACTGATCTTTTTACTGTTTACAGTTTTGCTTTTTCCAGAATGTCATATAATTGGAATCATCCAGTCTGTAGTCTTTTAATATTGGCTTCTTTCACATAGTAATATGCATTTATGACTCTTCTATGCCTTTTCATAACTTGATAGCTCATTTCGTTTTAGCATTAGGCAATACCCCATTGTCTGGATCTAGCACTGTTTATTTGCCTGTCCATCTACTGAAGGACATCTTGGTCATTTCCAAATTTGCAATTATAAATAAAGTTGTGATAAACATGTCTGAGCAGGTTTTTGTGTAGACATGCATTTTCAACTCCTTTACTGGATCACATTACAAGAATAAGTTTAGCTTTGTAAGAAAGTCTCAAACTATCTTACAAAGTGACTATGACTAGTCTATGACCACTAGAAATGAATAAACGTTCTGCTTTCTTCACATCCTCACCAGGATGGGTTGTCTGTGTCTTGAAATTTGACCATTCTATTAATAGCTCATTGTTGCTTTCATTTCCATTTCTCTCATAACATATGATGTGAATCATCTTTCTTTCTGCTTGTTTGCCATCTGTATATCTTCACTGATGAAGTATCTATGAATGTGTTTGGCCCATTTTTTAATTATGATGTTTCTTATTGTTGAGTTTTAGGATTTTTCTGTATGTTTTGGATAATTCTTTTATCAGATATAACTTTTGGAAATATTTTCTCCCAGTCTATGGTTTATCTTCTCATCTTCAAGATCATCTACTTTTAATACAATTTTATCTAAACATTCCAATGATATTGTCAAGGTTGCTATAAGAAATTCAGGGAAGAATGCACTTCTGTTTAAGTGTAAGGCAATTCCTCCTGAGTCAATGCAGAGGTATCAGTGATAACAAGTAAAAGATCACAAACAGAAATAGAAATCACAGAAGTAAATTAAAGCTTTATGGTCCAACCATCACATTTCCCTAGTGCCAACTCTAAAGACTTTCTTTGGGCATTTCAGCACTTTCCTGGTTTGCAAAAGAGATCATGAGAATTCTGGTGTTAGGTAAGCTAGAGTAGTTACATTCTTCCATTGAATGCAGTTATAAAACATGGACAGACTGTATGAGTAGATATTTGAGAATGCTTAAAAGTAAATAGTTGTAGGCAGACTGAGGGAGATTAGAATTATAACTACCACTGCTTCATCAGAGAGTCTACCAATTTTGGTCTCTGACATATCTAGATATGATCTCAAAGCATCCTGAAAAGCAGAAGTGGGCAGTCTTGCAGAAGAGAGTGCGCCAACAGAAGTCCTCAAGTTTTGGTTTGCAATATGGGAAAGGGATCTGCCAATGGTTAGAGTAGTTTAAATCCCCCTTTCCTATTGTCCCTTCCTCCTCTGTGTCCTGCCCCAACCTTAAGGAACCCACTGCAAATAGTAATGACAGTGGAAGTAACAGCAACAATGATGGGTAAAGGGCATACCACAAGGAAGTGGAAACTTCCTTACAAGTCAGAGAAGATTGGGCCGCAAGAGAGTGGGGTAAGCACCTGTTACTTTTTTCTTCTTTCTTTTCTTACTTCACCTAGGCTCAGGAAATGACTGCAATTGCAGGAAGTTCTGGATAGAACTGCTACAATGAAGTCTTGCATTTTTTACTGAACTGGAAAAAGGAGCCCCAGGGAGGACACAGAGAGGGAAAAGTTGGCAAAATGACCAGAAAGAAGTAGTTTTTGAACTCCCGGGAACACTTCCAAGAGGCACATGAATAGCTTTAACACATAATCGCCTATCGTCAACTTGGAGAACTGGATAGAGCACCACCCAGAACTCTGACTGCCTAGAGTAACACACACATTCATTGAGCAGATACAAATAACACTGCAAAGATACTGACAAAGGAAATAGTGAGGCAACAACTCCAACAAGGCTTCTCAGAACTTGCAACCTAAAAACAACCAGGTTATTCACCTACTAAAATCAAAATATCATCATTCCCAGAAGGCTTAATGCTAATGCTAGACTGAAAGGCTTAATGCTTAATGCTAGACTGAAAGGTCCCCAGTACAATATTCCAGATGTCAAAAACATTATCCAAAATTACATGGCTGTGAAGAACCAGGAAAATGTAAATTTGTGTGAAAGTCAGCAAGCAGGTGTCCACAAAGAGATAGCACAATAAAGGGGTTATCTAAGAAAGACTTTATAGCAATTATTATTAAAATCATCCAAGAAGGAAAGTCAAAGGTTACTAAAATGAGTGGAGTTAAGTCTCAACAAACAAGTCAAAGAAGTAAATAAAATCCATAAAATTTTAGAAAAGAAAAAAAATCTAATTTTTAAACTCACTAGGTGGACTCAATAGCAGAATGTAAATGGCAAAGCAAAGAGTCATAGGCTCATAAAAATTATACAATAAGAATGATTATAATCATTCAGAATAATTGTATAGAGAAGAAAATGAATAGAAATTAATGACCAGAGTCTCAGTCACTTAAGGTACAGTATCAAGAGCATTCAAATTTGTATCATTGGAGACAAGATACAGAATTGTATAGCAAGCAAAAATATCCTCCAGAAATCAAAGTGAAATGAAGACATTAACAGATGAAGAAAACCTCAAAGAATTTATTGCCAACAGACCAGGAATAAAGGAATTGCTAAATAAAGTCCATCATATGGAAAAATATATATCAATAATATGAGAGAAACTTGAATGGTAACGAATAAAGGACTAACAACAGAATAATAAATAACTGGGTAAATACAACAGAGCGTTCTCTTAAGTTCTTTAAAATGTCTGCTAGTAGGACACTAAAATTACAACATTGTCCAATATGATTTTCCAGGCTAGAGATGCAAATGTAGGACTACGTCAGAAAGGGGAAGGATAAAAGTACTTAAGTGGTGGTAAGTCTCTACCTTCTTCTTGAACTAGATGATGGGAGAGAACTGATTATCAACAGAGCAGGTCAGGTCAAAAAAGCAATAAATAAATACTAAATATCAAAAATATTGGTTATATAACACCGAAGAAGACAGGAAGGGAGAACCTAATAAACAAGGGAACACATAATAACAGAGGTAGACCCAAGTTCAAATATATCAAGAATTATGTTTTTTAAAAAAGTGGTCTCAAGTTGCTAATTAAAAGACAGTGAGTTACAGAAAATATTTAAAAGAAAAAGAACAAATTCATGAGCTAACTCTATGCGGCATCTACAAAAACTTAATTCAAGTATAATTATAGAGGTAGGTAAAAAGTAAGAGTATGCAAAGATATAACATACAAACATTAATGTAAAAATGATGAAATGACTATATTAGTATCAGACAAGATAGACTAAGAAGCAAATAAAATTGCCAGGACAAAAGGGAACATTATGTAGTGATAAAAAGGCATCTTTACCAAGAGTTCATAACTCTCTGAATACTTATTCACCAAACAACAGAGTTTCAAAATACATGAAACTAAATATGACAGAATTAGAAATGTGTGACCTGTTTCTAAAGCTATTCCTGCATCTGTTGGTTCTCAATGAACTTTAGCTCAAAATAGTCCATATGCCAAATGGGCATATTTTGGAAAGACATATTCTGATAACCTTCAGTGATGGGCATGTGAATTTATGCTTATGTTAAAATGTAGAAATGTGTACACTTTTAAAAGTGTATTTTACTGCATTTTAATTTGAACAGAAACTTTTTATAAATATAAAGAACAACTTAAAATCTAAAAGGAATTTTGAGTTTGAAATTCATTGTTCCAGAGCAATCGCTAATAAGTCACTTTCATCAAGTGAATTCATAGGTATTGTTTTCATTCCCAGCCTGTCAAATAAATATAATATCCCTGATCCAACTTTCTATACAACAGTGGTCGTCAATGTTTTTTGTCTCAGTTTCTACTTGTTCTTAAAAATTGTTAAGAATGTCAAAGAATTTTCATTTATATTTCATTTATATGGGTTATCTCTATCAGTCTTAATATGGTTAGAAATTAAAGCTGAGAACAATATAAATATTTACTCATTTAAAATAGTAAAAAAATCCATAATATAATTACAATTACTATAATAACTTTAATAAAAATATTTCCAAACTACAGAAAATAGTTTGAAGAGCAGAATTTAAAAAAAAAAAATTCAGATTCCTTTAATGTCTATCTTAACAGAAGACAGCTGGATTCTTTCATTTGCATCCAGCATCTGGAACCCCCGGGATTTCAGATCATGATTTGAGACCTACTTCTTTATAGAATAGAACAGGAGAAAGAAATAAGAAACTGACTTTATCAAAGTATTTCTTTAAGCAAGTAATATTTTCAAAATGGTTTGTGTAATAGATTCATAAACAAAACAGAAAGACATTTGTTTCTATATCTATGAGAAAACATGAAAATCACCACTTTAGCCAAAACTAGAATCTAGCTTCTTGATCACAAATTCCATATTCTTTCACTATGCCAGTTTGTCCCCTGCCCCCAAATGTCTTGCTAGGGACATTGCCATTCCTGTTTATATTGTCCCCTCTGGACGCTATTGGATATTAAGGCATATTAAACGCTTCTGGAATCATTCGATATTTTTTACAATCTAAAATGCTATTCTGATTTAGTTCACTGTCTCCTCTCCCATTTTTCCTCTTAAATTTCCCCCTAAATTACATCTTCCCAAATATTATCTGAATTTTTCTGAATAACAGCAGCTGTTCACTCCCAGGTTGGCTATAACCCCAAAGCAGCAATGGCAGCAAGCCAATGTTCTCTCCGTACAGCATCAAGAAAATTAACATTTTCTGGATTCTATTTACTACTAGATCCACTTTATATTTCAACTCACAGGAGATGTTAGGAAGAGTGAAGTTAAATGAAAATAGTATACCTTATGGACTTTTTGCTTTGTCGTATTTTAGAGTATTAGAATATCCCAAATGTCA
Source organism: Scalopus aquaticus (assembly GCA_004024925.1). Lineage (NCBI taxonomy): Eukaryota > Metazoa > Chordata > Mammalia > Eulipotyphla > Talpidae > Scalopus > Scalopus aquaticus. The sequence continues at coordinate 18,310 of PVIJ01016297.1, forward strand.
TTAATGAAAAATATACCTAAATTATGTAGTAAAAATACAAAAATTTTATAGTACATTCCAAAATTAAGGAATTTGAAATATCCTCAAGAGACTATGCCATTGCCCATCCTTTAATTCAATAACACAGAATTCTACATTCTACCAAATTCTACATTTGGTAGAATGTAGAATTGTACCAAACTGCTGTAAATATTTCTCATCAGAGAAAAGGAAGGGGACTTCACAAACTTCCCAAGTAGCCCACTGGAATAGCTTTGGTTACATAAAAACCACATTTGAATCTATTTCTTTAGTTTGGGCTGAGTTCAAGTGGCTGGTTCTCTTAGGCTCAGCGGGTCTTATGCATCTATTGTCAGCAGGGGTGACTCATTTCTGCAACAGTTTTATCCTCTCACAGGTTGGCCCAACATTGGAAAGTCAGAATTTGCAAGAGGAGATAATCACTACTCTCTCGAGGCCTAGACTTGGCATCTCTACACTGTCACTTCTGTCACATGCCACTGGCCAGTGTATCAGAGGCCAGCCCAGCCCTGCAGGGTGAGGCAGTAGAATTCAGCTCCTGTTGACAAGAATTGCCAGGTGACATGTAAGGGTAGGTTTACAGGAAGAAGAAGAATATATGCAGTTTTTCAAGCAATCTATCCTACCCATTTTATGATATCCAGAAAGCAACTCCATTTCGGTTTTCATCACAAGAAGGATGACATAGATGTGGAAGCAGATACAAGAAAACGTGTGGGAAAATATCTAAACATGCAAGGAGGGAACTTTTGTGGGTGGGACAAGAAGAAACAGAAAAAAGCTGAGTGCTAAGGAAACTACGGAGCAATTCAATCTCCATTGTATAGTTATATGCGGTATAATAGGGGTAATGAAGAGTGAAATTGAGAAAAAGAAAACTTGGGCAGAATTCCATAAAATTTCTAAGTGTAAAGATTATTATTCTATAGAATAAGATTGCAGACAAAGCAATGTATTTGTGCACTGCATAAGCATTAGGAGAAAGCCTATAAAAACACACATTTTAATTCTCTAAGAAAGTTGCTTTACACATTGCCAGGTTGACCAGTTTGTTTAAACTTCCTTTCTGTACTTATCTGCTGATGTCAACAATTTTCTTTCTTTTTTTTTTCCTCTTGGTCTCTTTTGATAACTTTATTTATTTATTCATGAAGCAATATTGCATTATTGCATTATATAAGTTTCAGTTGTGCATCTTTAAAAATCAACATGTTTACATACTATATCAACTTCACCACTAAACATCCAATCCTCCACCAAAAAACTGTCCCCTTTTAACCTTTCAAAGTATATTATCACTTTTCCCTATATTTCCACAGTCCTTAAAATTTAGTGTCTTATTTAAGCTATTATTATCAGTCAATGGACATTTATTCAGTTCTTATCATATGCTATGTGTTGAATTAAAAACTAGTTTGTTGGGCCTCCCTGGTGGTGTAGCGGTTGAGTGCTGCGCTGTGGGGCTGTTGGCAGCAGGGACGCGAGTTCGACGCCCGGCGGGGGGGAATCCCACATGGTGCGGCAGACCTCTCCTGCCTCGCACACTGCTCCCCTCAGCAGTGTACTTCTGATCTGCCTGTTCTGCTCCCCACTCTGTCTCTGGTGAACCCTCTCGTTGCCCCACGCCTCTGGCCTGTACCCCAGCTTGTATGTATAAATAAATCTTTAAAAAAAAAAAAACTAGTTTGTTGTATGAAATATCCTGATTTTCCAACTTAACCTTTTCTTTTTAACCATTTACGAGAAATGTTTTGTTCATTGTTTCATTGAGTTTCTGTGAAACTAGCTAGAAAGATGATACTTTTTCCCACCTATATGTGTGGAACTAGGGCTCTGTAGAATACATGGTAATGAGCAAGGCCACACAGCCAGTTACTCAAATATCCAAATCCCAACTTAATAAGAAATTAAGACTGCATGGCCTGAGGAGAGATGGCAGGTGTATCTTTTATGATTTGTCTTGTTTGTGCTGTTCATTCAGAATAAATATACCTTGCTAGTTTTCCTCACTCAAAATATGCTTGCCATATGAGCATGGACCATCTTCCCATGGAAATGTACTCTTCTTTCTCCTCTCTTCAACACACACCTTCGCCAAGGAATTTCCTTAGATAACCCCTAGTCATAAAAATACTTCATATTTGTAGCCTACACCAAAAAACACTCCCATAGACTTTACTTGATCCTCACATGGAGATTCAGAGGCCAGTGCTATCCTACTTCCCCAAAAGGGGATCTAATATGGCTCCATGAAGTTAAGGGAATCTCCAGAATCACAGTGAAGGAACCTTTATGATTGAAGGGAATTTGCTTCCATGGGTCTCTGCCTCTAATCAGTCATCACGGTTTCTCCTTAGTGTCTGCCAATGTTGCCATAACTCACTGCATATTCCTTCCTGGTTATGTATCATTATTATTGGAGCATATTCCCATAAGTCCTATTATGGGCTGAAATGTACCCCCCAAACCTGCATATGTCAAACTCCCAACCCTCACTACCTCAGAGGAACCATTTTCAGAGATAAAGTCTTTAAAAAAGATGAGGAAGTTAGAATGAGGCCCTCAGGGTGGAACCCTAGTCCAGATGAATGATGCCCTCATAAAATGAGGGGACACACCAGGAATGCATATAGAAAGAGGAAGACCATGTAAAGAAATAGCAAGAGCCAAACATCTTTAAACCAACAAGAGAGGCCTTAGGAGAAACCAAACCTGCCAACACTCTGATCGTGGACTTCTGGTTTCCTGAACAATAAGGAAATAAATTTTTGTTGTTTAAAGCACCTCGTCTACAAAGTTTTGTTATGGCAGCCCAACCAGGCCAGTACGCCTCCTTAAGCCTGATGCTGCAGTCATGTTCCCTGCCCCTTCAGTATCACCTGCTGCTCTTGTAAGAGGACTGATCTCATTTCCTGACCATTTTGTTCCAATATAAAAGTTTCACATTTGAAGCGTTTTCCAGGATCTTCAGAAATCAGAAAGAAAACATACAGCCTTTGCCATATTTTTCTTCCTTAAAGATGTATCTATGAAAACAGCTGCTAGGGATTTTAGGCAACGAAATAGAACAAAAGGGGTAATTTGATCAGAAGAGTATTGTTTCATATTATCTCCCTGTGGTTTAAAGACCTCAAGTCACCAAAGATAAAATCTAAAGTGTCCTCGAAGTATTTAAATGCTTATCAGGAGTCAGAGAATTGTTCATGTAGCAACTGTTTCTACTATGTGACCATAATAACACAGCAGGTTGCTAAAACAGAATTTTCCTCTCCTTCCTGTGTCTTTTCTCTTTCATCTCGGAAACACACAATTCCACCAGCAAGTTAGATTCCAAACTAGAGACAGGCAGAGTGTCCATGGCCAAAAGCGAAGTCATGCTTGGTAAAGTCTATGGTTTTCTTGTTTTCTACTGATGTATGATGGCATTTAAAGTGCGGCATTGTCTTCTTTTTCCAGTATTGGAAAGACTTGGTCATTCTAGAAGACAGAGTTTTTAAAATACAGGGAACAGATGAGCCATGGTGTAATGGTACTTACAGTATCAGAGTACTGGCAAGGGATTATAGGGGAAATAAACCAAAGCCATTTACACCTGCCAGATTTTCAGTCAACCAATGTGCCAAATATTTGACAGAATAGTGATGAATGAACAATGAGCATGTTTAGAAAACATTAAAAACTGCTTTATGCTTAGACTTTCTCAGCACACAGACACAAAACATAACTTGATAGATTAGAACAACATTTTAGAAAACATAAAATCACCTAGCTACTGTTTCTCTGGCAAATATCAGTAATGTGATGGATAGAGGTGAAGGTATTTTCTTTTTTTGTAATCTATGAAATTCTGGACCTGGCCTGGCCTGCACTTCTGGTCTGGTGTGTTGCTTAATTTTTGGTCTCTGGTCAGGAAAAGTGCAAAGAAGCAAGAAGAGCCTCAGGGGACTGGGGCTCTGTGAGTGTTCTCTGGAGCTAGCACTGCGGAACAGGGCTAGTATAAATCTTGTATTCCCTCTTGCAACACATTTCTTAGGTTACACTAGAATGGAAATGGACTTCTAGACTGAGTAAGAATAAGGAAAAGACAGTCTTCTTAATGACTTGGAATTAAATCCTAGATTTCCCAAAGGACAAAGCCAGCCTCTAAGGCTGGTGGGTGGAGGTGGGTTGGCAGTGAAACATTGCCTTCGACCTAAGCCAAGCAGGAAAAAAAAAAAAAATCATTAGTAAAGAATTCTTCCTAGAAATATCTCTGAGTTTACTGCTCGATGTTATGTCATTCTTGAGCCCTGGAATGACTACACATTTGCCAGATGAGTTTACTTCTTTTGCCTTCCATGGTTAGCATGTGGAAGGTAACAGATAAGAAGGCACCGCACACCCTCCAAATGAAATCTAACATTCTTTCCACTCTTTGTACCTCATCAATATGGAGAGACTTTGGTGTCAGATGGAGGATTAGGATCTGAAGAAGAAGAAAATATGGAGGTGCCCTCTCTGACTTAGAACTTCAAAGTGCATATAAATAATTCAAAACATAGATTATCAACTTGTTCATAAAGTTAACTTTTTGCTAGAAATCCAGCATGCTGGTATGAAAGAAAGAACTTTTTTCCTCAAAGAGAATCAGAAAACAAGGGAAGCAGAGTTTTATTTTCAGATTTATTTTCAGCAAAGAACTTTTAAGTCTTCATAGGTACTTTTTATTATAAAAGCAATGTATGTTTCCTATATAAAAAACTTGAGACAATACAGAATATAAAGTGGAACAGATGATAATCTCCCTTTCCTGCTCAGCTCTCTTCTTCTGAACTAAATTCTTTAGGGATAAGAACTAACAAATCTGAAATAACCTCATGCAAATATCTGTGAATTTATGAATATATCCCATATCCACTTGAACTACAGTGGTCAGATTTTACAATAGAGAACACCTGCTTCCCTTTTCATTTAGTAATTTACCATGTTCCATTTCCTAAACTGAATATGTAGATATATCTCATTATTTTTAACCACTGCATAATATTCTAGAATACTCATGGGGCAAAACTTACTTAACCAACTCCTAAAGATAAATATTTGGATTTTCCCACATTTTGACATTTAAAAGAGCACAAATATAGCTCATAACCATCTAACCATGCATTGTAAACTTGTTTCTCTTATAGAAATACCTAATATTGAAGTTCATACTTAAAAGTAACTATAAAAGTAATTAACATGTATTGGAAAAGTGCTCCTTAAAGCGTGTTTTGGGTTTACAATCCAGAGTTTTGGTTTTTTTTTTAAGATTTATTTTATTTATTAATGTGGGGGGGGTGTAGGCCAGAGGTGTGGGGTGGGGGGGATAAGAGGATTCACTAGGGACAGAGTGGGGAGCAGAACAGGTGAATCTACTGAAGTACACTGCTGAGGGGAGGAGAGGGCAGACAGGAGAGGTCTGATGTACCATGTGGGAAGCTCCCTGGCCAGGCATGGAACTTGTGCTGCAGTGGCTGCTGATAGCTTCATAGTGCTGAGACTTAACCCCTTGCACCACCATGGAGGCTCTTGCAATCCAGTTTAAAAAGAATGCCAGTTCCTTCACTCTTACCAAAACTGGACAGTGACAGTCAATTAGTCTTTTGCCAATCCAGTAGATAAGAAGTTATAACTTTTTAAAAAAAAATTTGTTTGTTCAGTGAAACTGAACGTATTCTGTATTTGATTTTAGCTATTTATATCCCCTCTTCTATGAGCTGTCTGTGCATAGCCTTTGCTCATTACAAACTGGGTTTTTTGTTATATTTAATATGTAATGGTTCCTTTGAATGGAAAGATGGTAGCATATTTTATGTGCTATATGTTGTGACTGTATCTTAGTTATTGATATTTTGGGAGCTCCTTTGTTTATATAGAAGTTTTAAATTGGGATGTAATAAAAATAAATCAGCTCATTTTTCTATGAGTTTCAGGTTTTCTTTATCAAGATTGGGTAATTTTTCCCTAATCCAAGATGATTATAATACTCAGTTATATCTGATTCCAGTATCTCTATGGCTGCATTTTACTTTAAAAGATATTTAAACACTTAATTCATTTGAAATTCATTCTGGTGTTAAATTTGAGGTAGGAATTCAACTCCATACTTTTAGATAGCTATGTCATTGTTCAAAATATCAGTGACTGAATAATTATCATTTCCATTTAATCTATTTATTGATTCTTCTACTCCAATGTACTATCTATTCTCTTACTGGTACCACATTATTTTAATTCTTGTAGCTTAAATAAAATTGAAACTGATCTGAATATATCACCCTAACTCATCTTCATTCCAGCATTTCTCACCCAAATCTGGGCTATTTCTACTTCTGGATGGAATTTACGAAGTTAAAAAAATATATATATATGCTATAATTTGCATTGGGATTTCATCTACTTTATACATTAATTTAAGAAGAATTTAAATCAGTAATATTAAGTCTGTCTATGCAAGACTTAGGGTTGGCTCCCTTTTAAAAGGCATTTTATTTTTTACACTTGCAGTTTTTCATTTTTTTTTATTTTCCCCTTCATTACCCACTATATCCCTTTGGCCTTATCACCTTCCCTCTAAACTTCAGGGACTTCACCTTCTTTAGTTTATCATTTTCTTAAAAGAGCTGCTATATTTTTCTTTTCTATATTCCTAGGTCTTTTGTTTATTTGTTTATTAATTATTTATTTTTACATTATTGTAGTCACCATAGATCTCCTGCCACCTTATCACTGTGAATAGTCACCACATTCACTAGTGTTCTTCCCTTCCCTATTTTGGTCCTCCCTTTGCCCCGTCCTTTGCTGTATGGTCAGCTTCCTAGTTTTGATTTTTTTCTTGACTTTTCATTTGGTTTTTCTATATTCTACATATAAGTTAGAACATCCGGTCCTTATCTTTTTCCTTTTGGCTAATTATTTCTTTAATTGGAATGTTTTTGTTCAATCATCTTTGCTCATTGTTCATTGGTATTTTCATGGTAATTTTTAATTAGAACTCAAGTAAATTTTAAAAGCTCAATTGATATATTTCCCCCTCTAAGCATGAAATCATTATATAATATATAAATAATCTTTCCCAGTTGAGTGTAGCCAGTCCAGCATAAAAGCCTTATATGACTGACAGTAGACTCAATATTTGTAGAATAAGTGGAATAAGTAACGTTTTCCTCTTTGCACCAACAATTAACACTTCTTCATTAGTCTTTAACACGACCAATCATCATGGATGTCACTGTTATATTTCTGACTGTAACTGTAATACTTTAAGTGTTTGTTTTCCATCATGGTACTTTAAGTTACCATAAATATTTCTGCATGGGAAGGAAATTTCTATATAGTCATATTTTACTAGAAGCTTTTTTCTTGGATCAGGAATGGGTAATGAAAATTTTAAAATGTCATATTGGCATATGTTAAGGCCATCATTTGTTTTTTCTCCTTTGACTTATTAATATGTTAAATATTATTAATGCATTTTTAAATATTGAAGCAGTTGGATTACTGGACTAAAGCCCAATTGGCCATGGTGAATTATTCTTTTAATATACTACTGAATACTATTTGTTAATATTTTATTAAGGAAGTATGTTAATATTTCTAAGTAAAATTGGTCTTTAGTTTTCTTTTTTTGTATATTTTTTATATAAGCATATGGGCTTCAGGTGGAGAAGAAGGAAATTTACTCTTTTCCTTTGTGTTATAGAACAATTTAAATAGCAGGCAATCATTTCTAACTTGGAGTTCTGTCCTCCCAACTCTGCTACTCTGAAGAGAAATTGAACTCAGTCTTCCTAGGAGAAATCCTTCCTTTCTCAGGTTTGAGCTATTGTTCTAATATCCAGCCCTTTCAGATTTGGCAGTATTTTTGTAGCTTCTGTCCTCAAATACAAGGAAGCTTTTAAAATTACTGAGTGTGTCTTAGATACACGTACTTGAGAACTTTTTCCTCTTTTATACCCAATCTGAATTTCCTCAGCTGATTCTCTTTTCTGTGTACTACATGTTTATTTTTACAACCCTTGTAGGTAGTAACATGTGTTGCATATTACTAAAGATCTTGATTAAATATGACAAACACTATTTTATATAAACATTATAATAATGTTTGCAATAATTAAACATTTAAAGGAATATTTACTGGACATTATTATTCAACTTCAATACATTTGTTACAGTCATTTTGAAACACTATTGGTGATCTCGCGAAAGAGGCGCAAGCGAAAATCAGAGTAGAGTGGCCAAAGGTGCTGATACCCCGATTCTGACATTGTAGCAAGATCTAGAGACTTAAATAGACCCAAATGTTTAATTCTATGCTTTGGGATAAACTATGTTTTATGAGTGCTTAAAGATAGGATGATGCTGACTTTGGTATTCCCTTATATCAGAATACTGAATTTTTATTAAGGATCAAAATAACAGGATTTTTGTGGCTATACTACTGTTTTGTTATTTTACAAATCTAAAATCTAGCTCTTTTCTCCCTTAAAATGTTTCCAGAAAATTGTATGCTACACTGTTTTCAACTGGAACAAAAATATATTCCATCAAGCCATCTTTTATTGTTTAAAACCCCTACAGTTTATCAAACTGTTTTTATTCTTAGTACTTGAGTTACCATGAGATTGAGCAAATCATATTTGCTGTGTATTTCTGCTTTTTTTTTTTTTCAGAGATAGTTTGGATTTCTTCTATACTTAGATACTCCCAAAGGGCTTTAAGAAAGGTGGGAGGAGCCTGTAGAAAGAGGGCTGGCAAGGGAGTGCATAAAGGGGATCACAGAGGAGGGCCCCAGGTCGTAACTCAAGTCCTTCCTCTATGCTTGACCACCCTTTCCCCCAGGACTGGATTGCTTTTGCTTAGCTCATTTCCCCCTTGGGACCAGGTCTGATAGCAAACCTCTTGCTATGCTATGATTGTTCATTGTAGCCAGGGGCTTCTTAGCCATCTGTTTGAGTGAAACTTAGGCATGAAGGACATAAAGAAATTCAGTCCTGGACCCTAAGTATTTCCTAGGGAGAATTGCTTGTAAGAGCAAAATATAGAAGATTGTCACAACATATGTCACATTTTAAAGTTAATATCAAGAGACAAATACATTTTGTTTTTGTATTGAAATTACTAAATACTTTGGTGAACAGACCAGATATAAAGTCTTTTAGATTTTTAAAAGCCCCAGTTAAAAAAATATTAGAAACAATATATACATATAGTGTTATGACAGGTAGCAAAAACAATACGCAAAATAGCAGAAAAATGAATCAGAAAAACAATCTTATTTGCAATTTCATCAAAACATAATTAAACAGGGCTTTCCTAGTGGCCTCAGGATTAAGTCTCAGTGCTATCACCTCAAAGGCCTGCGTTCTATTCTTGGCCAGAGAGCTGACCCATATATAGCACAGCAGATCTCGCCTGTCTTGCCTGCTCTTTCCCTTAGCATTGTATTTCAGTAAGTCCACCTGTTCTGCTCCCCACTCTGTCTCTGGTGAATCCTTTCACCACCAACACTGGCCCTCCTCCCTCGCACCTCTGGTCTAGACTCCATTACACATACACACACACACAATTAAGAAATTAAAAAAAAAAGAATTAGACATCTTGGCATAAATTTAACCAAAGGAGTGATAGACTTGTACTCTAAAAACTATAAGACATTGTTGGAAATAATAGAAGAAGATATAACAAGATGAAAAGATATTCAGGGCTCATCTATTGGAACAATTAACATTATTAAAATGGCTATTACTTAGAGCAATATACACATTCAATTCATTTCCTATCAAAATTCCAATGACATTCCTCAGAGAATTAAAACCAGAAAAAAATCATTAAATTTATTTGGAACTACAAAAGTTGTAAAGAGAAAAACAATCCCGACAAAAAGAAGAAAAAAGCAAGCATCATGCTCCCTAAATTCAAACTACACTACAAAGCAATAGTGATTATAACAGCATGGTAATGTAATAAAAACAGACAGCTGGACCTATGGAATAGAATTGAGAGCCCAGAAATGAAACCACATATATGAACAGCTAGTTTAATGACAAGCAAGCAAGAACATACAATGGAGCAAGGAAAATCTCTTCCTTAAATGGTGACAGGAAAACTGGACAAGCACATGCAAAAGAATGAAACTAGATCACTATCTGACACCATACACAAACACAAAAATTACTTGAAAATGTATAATGAAAACTTGGATGTATTATGGAAACAATAAATCATTGAAGAAAGCATAAGCAATATACTTCTTGTCACTGGCCCTAGGTGTGTTTGGACACTCAACTACAACAACAAGAGAGACAAAAGCAAAAGTAAACAAATGGGACTCCATCAAACTAAAAATTCTGAAAGTAACTTGCATGAAAATGAAAAGAGACCCCACTGAGTACAGGAGATATTTGCATAATAAATGTCTGACAAGGGGCTAATACTGTATCCAAAATGTACATAGAACTTGCAAAACTCAACAACAAAAACAACCTGATTTAAAGATGGACAGAGGACATAAACAGACATTTCTCCAAAGACATAGAGATGGCAAATAGGCACAGAAAAATACGTTTAACACCTCTTGCTATTAGGGAAACACAAATAGGGTATCACCTCATATCTGTGAGAATAGCTATCATTCAAAAGACAAAAAGCAAGTGTTGGAGAGGATGTGGACAGCACTTGCACATGGCAGGTGGGAACGTGGATCGGTGCAGTCATTACTGAAAGCAGTACTGAGATTGCTCAAAAAATTAAAAATAGAAATTTCATACAATACAATTTTCTCACTTTTGGGTGTTTACCTCCTAAAATACAAAAACACCCTGATTTGCAAAGATATCTGCATCTCCATGCTTATTGCAGAATCATTTATAAAATCTAAGAGCTGAAAACCACCAACAAGCTATGGGCAAAAAGAAGATATTATACACATACACAATGGAATACCACTCAGCACTGAAAGAAAAAGATAAAATCTTGCATTTGATTCAGTGTGGATTGACCTAGTGAGTACAGTGAAGCAAATAAGACAGAGAAAGATAAACATGGCATGATTTGACTCACATATGATATACAGAAAAAGCAAACAGATAAAAATAAACTTTTTAGACAGGCCAATTAGTGGCTACCAAAAATGAGGAGGGTGGGGACGAATGGGTAAATTGGGTAAAAAGGTAAAAGGATCAGTTGTATGGTAAAGGATAAAACTGAACTTTTACTTGTGAACTTAATAGAGTATACACACATGTTGATTTTTTTAGTAATGCATACCTGAAACTTACGTGTTATAATGCTATGTTGTTGCTTCAGTTAAAATTTGATAGTATAAATAAACAAAAAAGAAATTCTCTAGGTTACTTTTTCCAGTATTATCCAAAGAGTATATATTAATGAGTAAAATCATTAGTGATTACAGTAAGACTCAGAGTATTTTAGGAGAGTCTTCTAGAATATTGCAGACAAATATAAATGCACATAAACAAAAGTAAGGATCACAATATTAATATCAGACAAATGCATTTAGCAAAGGAAACATAATTCTCACGCAACTTTATGCGTAAGTGATGTGATCTAAATGAAAGATGTAACTGTTGAGGGAGTTCACTAAATTCTCAACTCTAAATAAACATACTAAGCCAGAAGACCAGAAATTTAAGATATAAGGAAGAATGTCATCAGAATCAGAATCATGGTGGAAAAGGGAGAAGTAAAGGTTGAAAGGTTGAATAGAAAGTCTGAAAAAAGAGACAGAGGTGTTTTGTAAATTGGAAATTTCAATAGTTTAATGACCTGTTTTGGTAGCATGTTTAAGCCTCACAGGATTCTAACTGAATTTTATTTGGAGAAGAAGCAACTGGTGTGCAATGAATGTCTGTGCAATGAATGAGGATGGCTGACCAGAGCATAGAGATTAGATCTAGAAACAGGAAAGTCATAAGGAAATATTTAATATGGAGGGAGTAATGATTTGAAAGTCACAGAGAACAGTAAGAAATGAAGCTTCACCACTTGTGACTAGAGTCTGAGAAATGAAAGAATCAAGTGCTAGCACCTTCTGCAGATGCTGGGTGCTCAGGGGAGAGAGAGTTTGGAATAAGGCACAGGAGAAGGATGTACATGGAGACCTGTTTGAGATGTGAAGAAAGCAGCTCACTTCAGAGGAAAATTTCCAGAGTACAAAGAAGGGAACTTTAAGAATCGGAAACCTGAAATACATAACTTTAATGTAACTTTACAGGGAAAGGGGGTTAGTGGCAAATATTATAGGTGTCAACTGATTAAAATCACACATAGGAAATTTGATCAGTTTAGTCTTGTTTTGAGGAAGGTGGAGACTGAACTTGATGCCCAGAGGCCTCGGCACTAAAAATACTCAAGTGTCTTCCATATGGAAAATCAATGGTACAGACAGCTACATATGATTGCAATGAACTCCCCTTTACCTTTGTTTTACCCATTTGACTTATAATAAGCTCTATGGCAAAGAAAGAAATGTGGTCTGTCCCTGGTTCCTTTGTTCCCAGCTACTAAAGCACTTGAAATTTCCTGAGTGATAAGGGAGACATAATTGTCTTACATTCTTTTTTCTTTTTTTTAATAAATATTTTATTTATTTTTGTTATTCATATCTTTTACATTATTGTGTGTTCCCCATAAGTTACCCACCACCTGTTCACCCGTGGAGCCATCACCATAGTCCCCCGTGCTCCCCTCTTCCCCCCTCTTGAGCCCTACCTCTCTCCTCCTCCCCTGCTGAATGTCGCTTTCTTATTTGGCTCTCCTATATTCCTGTTATAAGTGAAACCATTCAATAATTTTCTCTTTCTTTCTGACTTATTTCACTGATCATGATCCCCTCTAGGTCCATCCATGTTGCTGCGAATTGCAAAAAAATGTCTTACATTCTTCTGAGGGCCTCTGGATAGCTTCAGGATGGAGGCATGTTGACAGAAAGATCATCTTGATTAGAAGCTTGGAACTTGCAGCCCAACACCCAACCTCTGGGGACAGGAGAGGTTGATGTCAAGAGAAAAAACACCCCTCAGGTACTCTTTTGTGATTGGTCTGAACAACACAGAATGAATAGAAAAATAGAATAGAATGCCAATTATGCTGAGATGAACTTTCTGGTACCTTCTACATTGAAATTCAGTGAAACACTCTATAATACCAAATAGTAATAACTACTATTTCAAATTAAGCACAATTGAAATCTAACTTTATATGCTATGTGCCTAGTATTTTCTAAGAACTGCATTCTTCCCTCCTTTGCATTCTATATAGTTTTGGACTTATTCCCAAGATTAGAATATAATTATTTTATTTAGCTTGTAAATTTCAGGATCATTCTGAGGTCAAGCTTGTTAAGATGCTTCTATTGAAATGAATAACATTCCTCGACTGTACTGTAAGTCTCCAAAATCTTATGTGAAGAAAGGGGTTCAGGGTGCCTGCTGACCATACAAGCCCCACACAAAATAAATGTGTCATTGATTTTATTGTAATTATGGTGGGAACTGCAACTGATCAACTAGGAGACTGCTTGAGATCTTGACTATTTCTGAGATGAAATCTAAAGGAATGAATCACCCTCTTAGATCAAAAAGATTGTTTATAATAGGGATTGAAACACTTTCTCCTATAGAATTTTTCTTTGTAGATACGCTCTAGGTTTTCACTGACATGTACATAGGTTGTGGAAGTAGATAAGTATCTCATCCTTGTTCTTTCTCAATTCAAATAAATACTCTGAAACAAAAATCATTCTCAGATACTTTATAGTAAAGAATTTCTGAAATATTTGTTGGTTCTTCTATCTCCCTTAAAAGTAAAAAGCATTGCATAAGTCCTTTATGTCTTTTGTTAGATTTATTCCTATATATTCGAATCTTTTGGTTTTGATTTTGAAGGGGATGGATTTCTTAATTTCTTCTTCTTCAGATTGGGTATTTGCATATAGGAAAGCTACTGATTTTTGTGCATTGATTTTGTATCCTGCTACTGTACTGAACTGGTCTATTATTTTGAGTAGTTTTTCTATGGAGTTTTTAGGGTTTTGTATATATATTATCATATCATCTGCAAATAGAGACAGTTTAATTTCTTCTTTTCCTGTTTGAATCCCTTGAATGTCTTTCTCTTGTCTAACTGCTCTGTTAAAAGAAATAGAAGACACAAGAAAATGGAAAGGCATCCCCTGCTCATGGATTGGAAGGATTAACATTATCAAAATGGCAATCCTACCAAAAGCAATTTACAGATTCAATGCTATTCTAATAAAAATCTCAATGACATTCTTCAAAGAAATAGACCGACTACTGATGAAATTCATATGGAACCACAAAAAACCTCGCATAGCTAAAGCCCTCCTAACTAAAAAGAAAGAAAATGGAGGAATTTCACACCCTGATTTCAAACTATATTACAAAGCCATAATAAGTAAAACAGCATGGTACTGGAACAAAAACAGACAGAAAGACCAATGGAACTGAATAGAATACCCAGAATTAAAGCCACATATCTATGAACAACTAATCTTTGACAAAGGAGCAAAGAAAATGCAGTGGAACAAGGAGAGTCTATTCAATAAATGGTGCTGGGAAAACTGGACAGCCACATGCAAAAAAATGAAGCTAGACTACTACCTCACACCCTGGACAAAAGTCAACTCAAAATGGATAAAGGACCTGGATGTAAGACCTGAAACCATAAAATGTATAGAAGAAAATATAGGCAAAACTCTACATGACATACATCTCAGCAAAATCTTGAAAGGCACATCCCTCAACGCGAAGGAAGTGAAAGACAATATAAACAGATGGGATTATATCAAAATAAAAAGCTTCTGTACA
>PVIJ01016298.1:0-26276 GCA_004024925.1 Scalopus aquaticus
CCGCTTCCCAGCCATGCTGATGAGGTCAGCGTGTGTTGGGGGGGCCATGCGGAGACCACCGAGGTGGACACACGTCACCAGATGGTCCAGGGTCCCCAGTGCACGCTCTTCCCCCCGTGCTGGGTGCTTTACAGAGGGGAGCAGGGCAGGGGGCTGTGTAGGCCCTTGGTATTCTTTCAGCTGGGACACATGCCAGAGGGAGGCCCTGAAGGTGCTTCTGGTTCTGAAGCCGACTCTGGGCTTTGACAGTCTCCAGAGGGGACTCTAAAGGAGCAACTCTGCCTGAAGGGGGGAGAATGTCTGGTTTCAAAACATCGGGTGACGATGACACACTGTGACATTTGTCAGCGTGTGCTGTCTCCTCCGTGGGCGCGTCCTCACTTCCTCCCGACTCCTCATTCATGCGCGAGAGGAGCCTGCTTTCGCCTCTCCTTGCTGGGTTGGGGTTTTGCATCTTTCCCGTTTCCTCTCGGACTCGTCGTTTGTCCTTAACTGACCGAATTAATGGAACGAATATCTGTCCCTTCCTGGGGTGACGAGTCACGTGTGTCGTCAGCTCCAGCTCCAGCGGGGGACCCCTTGCCACGGCCTGGGAGGAGGTGGGCGGGTGAGCGGGGTCTGCAGTGAGCAGCGTAGTGGGCGTTTGTTCCACGTGCACAGTCCTTGCTCTCCTGCCGTCGCCCCGGCCCTGCATGGAAGAGCCTCCCTCGAGCTGCCCCCACACACACCTTTCTGACGTTTACAGGGTTGTATTCTCAGGGCTCCCATCTCTGAGGACACACGGTGACATCACATCCCGCCCTTTCTCCACAGATACCAAAGGCTTAGAATGTTCCCCTTCCACTCCCACCATGAACTCCTACTTTTATAAGTTCATGATCAACCTTCTCAAGAGGTTCAGCAGTGAACGGAAGCTGCTGGAGGTCAGGGGCGCCTTCATCATCAGGTCAGTCCGCGTCCCTCCTCGGCCTCCGCCCGGCTTCCGCCTCGCTCTTCCCTCCTCCTTTGCCTTTGTTCTCAGAAGAAACACAGAAGGTTCTGCCCTCGCCCCGGGAGTCTGGTGCTGCCAGCTCGAGGCAGATCAGCGGCACCAGCTTTCCAACAAATGAACTTGCTGCTCAGCTGCGAGGCGCGGTTTTCCCGTGAGGTCAGACGTCCTTTAAACAGCCCAGTCGGCGTCGTGGGAGGAAAGCGCTGGGCCTGGGTGTGCCGCATCGGGCTGTGCGGGGCTCCAGGCACCGGCTTGGGGTTTGGCCGCGTCGGTGGCAGCAGTGGCTCCCAGAGCTGGGCCCTTGAATCATGTCAGCCCCGCCCTGGGCAGCAGCCCCAGTCGCTCAAAGCTCTAGAACCGTCACTGCCAGTCACATGGCCACATCTGGCCCTTCCCCTCCTGTGCAGAAGTGTGACCTGGAGGTCACGCCGAGTTAGAGGGGGCACCGGCTTCTCCAGGTTCCCCAACAAAGCCAGGCAGAGGAGTTTTCCCCAGTAGTCCCAGCTACCCTTGGCCCCTGGCCTCAGCCCTGGTCTGTGTGAGGTCAGAGGGGGCTTGGAAATGGAAATGAAGGCTGGGCTTCCCCCCTTGACCAGAGAGTCAGGCCTTCTAGGGTGATGTCTGATTAGTGCCGCCCAGGGTGTGGGGCACTTTCTGCGCTGACCTGGACCCAGGAGGCTCCAAAGGCCATCCTGAGGGGCTTGAAGGAAGGGGTTGAGGGAGGGATCCCCGCAGAGCGCCCAGCCTTGCTGAGGCTTCAGGGCAGGAAGGAACAGGAGGGAGTTCCTTTTGATAGAAACCAGAAGGTGGGGGAGGGGCTCAGCCCCTTGGGCTCGGGAAGGGCCTGAGCAGGGGGATGGTGTGGCCAGATGCGCCTGTAAAGATTGCTGTGCGGTGGGGGACAGTGGCTGGAGGGACCAGAGGGATGTGGGGGACCATTTGGAAGGCTGATCCCAGTGAGACCCAGTGAGACCTGGTGGCGCTTGGTGGGGGCTGGGAGAAGCAGCAGTTTCAAGAACTGGAAGGAAGTAGAAGTGATTGGTGACGGGTGCTGAGGCCGAGGGCAGGGGAGTCGTGTGAGCAGCTGGGTGGGTGGCGGCACAGCACCTGATTGGGGAGCCCTGCAAAAGAGCAGGAGCGAGGAGGGTCCCAGCCAGGTTTGAATTGCGTGGGGGCCGCCAAAGGAGGGATGTAGAAGCAGCTCCGTCCTGCCTCTCAAGAGAGGGACCCAGGCCTGAGATGCTAATCTGGAATTGATGGCGTATTCATTCATTCATGCTTCTGTTCGCTCATTCATTCATTTGTCAATAGATTTTACTGAACACTAACTATGCAAGTACATTCTGGAGATTCCTGCCCTGGGGCCTTTTCATTCTTAGGTAGTCAGAACGATTTTGGATGAGGGATCTGAGGCAAGCCCAGTGTGTAAATGTGCAGGAGGGAGAAGCCAGGAAAGGAGGCTGAGAAGGTCCCCTCAGGTAGAGGGAAGGGAGGGAAGAGGCTGTGGCAAAAGCCAGTGTGGGAGGATGAGGTCCCAGGGCTGCCAGCACTGACGCATCCAGTCCTGCCTGATGGAGACCTCAACACCTCACCCAGGGCCCATTGGGACAGGCCTATCTGAGAAGAAAGAAAAATATCAGGACCCCAAAGTGCCTGGCTATTAACAGGAATGGGCCTGTAGAGGTTCAGACCCCCAAAAGCTGTCCCAGGGCTTTGAGGGTATTGCCTTGCTCTTGTTTTGAGCTCTGACAGAGCAGGATTTCTCAGCCCCTCGGACCCAGGAATTCATTTTGGGGGCTCTTCTGCTTCTCGTAGGATATTGAGCACAGCCCCCAAGCCCTCCCCACTAGATGCAGACACCAATCCAATTTCACCCCCCAGTAGCAGGGTCATTGGTTTCTCAGCTCTTCAGCTGTGCACCCCGTCTGTGAGTATTTCCCGTCCCTGACCCTCCGCAGGAAGACGCGTAATCTTCCTGTCTGGGGAACCCCGAGGGGAAGGGGCCATGGAGAAGCCACTGGCCCTTCATGTCTCTGCCCCCCAGCCCTCTGCTCCCCCTCCTGCCTGTGGTGCCTCAAATAGCAACAGGAGCACCCTCTGTGCCCCCAGCCCCACCCCTGCAGCCCAAGGTCACTCTCCCCCCTCCAGGCCTGGGCTGGTGTGACCCGGCAGCTGCCCGGTATTATCTGTCCCTGGCTCTGCTGCCGGGATGAGTATCTGTAATTGCAGCTCTTGGAGGGTCGCAGCTTTTGTTTCATTTTTGTGGTGTTTGAGAAAAGTTCCAGCCTCTCTTCACATGTTCAGTCCTCCCGCGCCAGCCAAGGGGCTGCTGGGAGAGCACCGCCAGCCATCGAGCCGGCCCCAGGCCCAGCGGGACGGCAGGGAGCGCTGGGGGCCAGCCACGGAGGCGAGGTCAGAAGGGAAGGCAGGAGCGTAGACCTGGGCAGGTGTGGGCAGGGCAGAGGCGGCTCCTGACCAGTGGGGCACCACCTCTCAGGGGGCCGGGCCCTGCCGCAGCCCCCGAGACGCCCCCTCTCAGTCCAGCTGCGACTGCCCCTCCACGGCTGGCTCCCGAGTGTCCCTCTTCGTTGGGCTTGACCTCACTCTGTCCTACCCCTCAAAGGCATCTAGAAAGGCAGCCCGGGACCCTCCACACGTAACCTTGGCAGGTGTTTGTGGTGGGGGGACGGAGGCCTTCCCGGCACAGTGTGGTGGTGTCTAGACTCAGCCTCTGCGTAGCGGGCGCCCTGACACCCGCTCTGGAGAGAGGCGGCTCCCCACTCTGGGGGAACTCTGGCTGCACCTCCATTGAGAGGATGGCCCTGTGCTGCGCCCCTGGAGTAGGCGCCCCTGACTGAGCAGCGCCTGGCCTGGCTCCTGCTCGTATTATGCTAATCACTCCTCGCACACAGGCAGACTTTGGAGGAGGCGCGCCTGGTTCTAGATGAGGCCTACGCCTTTGAAGCACAGAGCCCCAGTAGCTAAAAATACCACTTCCCGGCTGTTGATCCTCTCATTTGTAAGATGCACGTTTCCATTGTCAAATCTGGAAATCTGCTGCGGCCCCACGCGGAGCCGGAAGCGCCGCCCCCCCCCCCAGGCCCTGCTCCCTGCACGCTCTCCATGGGGCAGCCCACACGCTCCCCGAAGCTGGAACATGCGAAATGCCTCCTTATTTATCGTGAAAAATGCCATTTAGGCCAAAATAAAAGTTGAGAGAACGCGGAACAGTATAAAACATAAAGGACCCCTCACGGCCACTTCCTTCCCCAGAAGTAGCCTCTGTTTCCAGTTTCAGGTTTTTCCTTCCAAAACTGTGTTTGTGTTTGTAAGTGCACAGCCGGGTTTGGTGTGGACCGTGGCTGTGGTTTCCAGCACCGAATTCTGGCTCAGAAGTGTCCTGCCCCCTCGGCCCTGCACTCCTGGGACATCTCCCACCTCCAGGCCACGGCCTGGGCTCAGGGCCGCGCTCCCTCCCTCCCTCCCTCCCAGCCCCAGTCATGGCGCTGACCCCAGCAGGCGCTCTCCTGTGGATCTAACAGTCTGGTCTGCCCCAGGGGCGGTGATGGTGCTGGGGGCCGCAGTGGGGGGCAGCGTGGCTCCCCAGCAGGCCCCTCATCTGTCAGCGAGAACTGGGGCTCCTCAGGCGCCTGCAGGACTCTGTCCCAGAGAGGCGTCCAGGCCGCCCTGGGCCCCTTCTCACTCGCCCACGTTGCCTCTGGGCTGGAAGGAACTTCCTGTGAAAAGCCCATTTCAGGCATCTTCAAATTCCCAGAAAGTGAACTGTCACAAGAGGAAGTGTTTCGGCCTCCTGGAGCGGGTGCAAGGGGTACAGAGGCGAGGACCCCCTTCTCTGTGCCACGAGGAGTCCCTCTATGCTGTCGTTATACCGCTTCTGCCGGGACCCCTCTGCCCCTGAGCCCATCCACTCTGACCTGATCTTTCTACCGTTTTCAGGAGGCTGGGCAGGGAGGCTGCTCTGTTGTGCCTCGTCACCAGCGGTGGGGACGCGCTCGCTGCTGGGCTGTTTTCTGACCCTGTCTCAGCCCTGTAGGTGGCCCATGTGCAGAGCTACAGCAAGCAGTCTTGGTTCATGGAACTTTTTTTGAGATTTATTTATTTATGCATACATACAAGAGTTGGGGTGTAGGCCAGAGGGATGTGTGTGTGTGTGTGGGGGGGTGAGAGGGTTCACCAGAGACAGAGTGGGGAGCAGAACAGATAGATCTACTCAAATACACGCTGAGGGGAACAGCGGGCGAACGAAGAGAGATCTGCTGTGCATGTGGGTCTGCTCCCTGGCTGGTGATTGAGCTCGTGCTGCAGTGGCTGGCGGTAGCATCATAGTGCTGAGACTTAACCCCTTGCGCCACCAGGGAGGCCCCAGTTTATAGAATTTTATAAACTCCCCAGACGAAAGGTTTGAAGCTCTAGGTCTCTAATTGGAGGCAGTTATCTTCTGTGGAAACTAAAGGTACCAGAAAGGCACGTGGTGTGTGCCCAAGGCAGGTTGAGGTCCCTCCCTGAGCACCTGAGGAGCCCGGACTGAGGGGCGGGTGGCAGCTCAGGACTGGCTGAGACTTGATATAGTCCCGGGGAGGAAAGCAGCTGGGCCTTGAGCACAAACTCTGTAGCCTCATCCTCGGGGACTGCAGGGACAGTCCCCATTTCCTCTCAGGAGAGACACCACCAGGGCTCTGGCCTGAGCACTTTTGGGCGGCAGTTTTCAAGCCTGCCTGTGGGAGTTCAGGTGGGATTGCCTGAGCCTGGCCCGCAGTCCCAAACAGTCTCCCAGTGACTTCAGTATATTGCCAGGTTTAGGGGTCTCTCGGTGAGGGGCTGTTTCAGCTTGGAGGGCCCTCCTGCTGGAGGGTTATTGTGACACTTCTGGGTGGGCAAGGACACAAATGGGATAGGTACTGATGGCTCCCCACTGAGCGATGTGGTCAGAGCCCAAGATGAGAGTATTAAGGCTGCTCTCGGAGAACAAATGGCCCCCACTGGACAGTGCACCCCAGATCCTGGTGCTTCTGTTACTTGCTGGCCTTATTTTTCAGGCCACCCCATTAGCTTGAAGGGGGAATTGGCAGAGACGCGGTGGTGCCTTTTCCTTATCTGGTCCCCAAGCAGATTCTACCTCAGGGAACCCTACAGGAGGCCACAGGCCATGCGGTACAGGGGTGCCTCCATCCTGGGCATTGGAGCTTGGAATCCTCATGTAGGTGGAAAGAGGGGTGGAACCAGGGACGAGGGGTCTGTGTCCTCTGTAGGTGACGCGGCGTGGGACTGTCTGGCAGAATGGAACATGAATTCTCCTCAGGGACTAGACGCTGCCTTAGACCACCCTTACTTCAGCTTCTTCCTCTGTCCTGAGTCTGGCTGGGAGTTGGCAGGCCTGGATGGCCACGGAGGGCTGGGCGAGGGCGCGGCTTGCTGACCGGGAGCCAGCCTTAGGGCAGCGTGCAGCCTCTTCTCAGCAGGGTCCAGCTCTGCGGGGAGTCTGAGCCCAGCCGTGGAGGAAACCCTGCTTGGAAGGGAGGTGGGTGGAAAATTCAGAGGCTCAGATGGGAGAAAGTTTCTGCCATTGACTCTGACAGTCACCCTGGGGACTCCCAGGCTGTAGGGCTGTGTCCGGGCAGTGTCACCTGGGCTGGCAGTCGTTCTGTAGACATCCCCTCCCCCTGACCTCAGGCAGCAGCTGGCCTGGGACCCTTACTGAGGAGCTGCTTCCTCACCAGAAGCTGCTTTTTCTTCTGGTGAGAAGCCTGATGGAGTCACCCCCATAGGTCCCTCTGGGATTGAGTTTGGGTCCTGGCTGCAAGCTGTAGGCACAGCTTCTGGGTTCTGCCTCCTGCCATCCCCTTGGAGATAATCATCAGCCAAGTGGGAAGAACTAAGCGTGGGCATGAGGCAGATGATCCCAGCCAGGTGTGCTCATGTGACCAGTGTGGGTCTGTCACCCACAGTGTGGGTCTGTAGACCCAGTGTGAGGGAGGGGTAGAAGAAGCTGGAGATACCGAAAATTAGGAGCCACTGGAAGGTTCTGGAAAATTTCAGGCTCTGGCCCATCAGAAAGCCCTGTATCTGTAGCCAAGGTACACACAAAGCATCTTCCATAAAATGCAGGCCTGAGTCCCTATGTCCACTGGAAGTACCTGGACAGCAGCTATGAGCTCAGGGGCTGGGTCAGACTGACCAGACAGGGTCTGTGGCCAGGCCCCAATCAGGGCCTCACCTTCATTCTCTGAAGTAACACTGTCTCATGTTACAAGGATTTAGATCCAGGAGGCGGCTAAGGGCAGAGCATTCACAGACAGACGTCAGTGGTCAGTTACGTGTGGCCTTTACTGGGAAGGACATGGTGATTCTGCTGGAAGGAAATCCCCATCACAGGAGCTGCAGCTCAGGAGTTCTCCTGGCGTGGGTGTGTGTCAGCCTTTCCTGCAGTGGATTGTCATGGAAGCAGCAGGGTTCCAGCTAGTGACCTGGCCCTGTGTTTTCATTTGCTCTGAGTTTTGAGAGATGAAACTGTCACGGGTCCTGGGCTTCACTACCAAGGGTTTGAGGCCAGGGGTGTGATGGCTCCTGCTGCCCTCTCACCCGACCTTGTCTGCTTTTCCCTCCAGCCCCCAACACACCTCAGTCCCGGGGCCCTAACACCTTGTCTGGGCTTCAGAGCCTCCAGCACGGGGGTCACGCCCCTGCCATCCCACCTGGTCAGCCAGGTTCCAAGGCAGCTGCATGTGGGGTGCAAGGTGCAGCCTTTTTTTCTGGGACATGACCCAGGACCTCACCTGGCCAGCAGACGCCTGCTGAGTCCCCTCAGAGCCCCTCCCCAGAAATTCTGGAAGTGCTTTAAGCACTTCACAAAACCCTGACTCTGGTTTAAAATCCACGGGGCTCCCCAGGTCCCTGAGCCTGTGCTTTTGGTTTAAGCTGAATTCCTCCATAACATGACCCACCATCCTGTCCCTTCTGGCTATTTCTTCCATGTTCCTGAGTGTTCCTCTCCTTGATGCCCTTGGGGACACAGCCCAGTGGGCTTTGGGACTCTGCCTTGGGCTCTGGAAGCCTAGGGCAGTAGGACACTTGGCTGGTGGCCGGCAGATGGCGCTCAGCAGGGTGGGGGCACATGCAGTGTGAGAATGAGATCTTGGGGCACTGGCAGGGGGTGAAAGGCCTTCTGGGGGTCAGGGATGCAAACAGCCAGAGCAAAGGCCCAAGGGGGCTGGAGAGGAGTTTGTGAGTGGACAGTGGGTACAGACTTGGGCAAGTGGCTAAGAGCTCATGGAAAATGAGGCCAAGTAGGCCAGCCGGGCTGTGTGTGAAGATGCCCTCTGTCCTGGGGAAGCAGAGAGTGCCCCTCATGCAGCAAGAAGGGGCTCCTGACCCCACTGGGCAGTGGAAGAAGCCTCTCCAGGCTCTGCTCCACTCTCAGTTTGGTCCCCAAGCCCCAAACTTGGCTGGCACTGCTCCACACAGGAGGCTGAGACGGGCGGGCTCCATGTGGCCCCGTGGTGTTTTAGACGCTTCCATCCACCCAGAGTCTCAGGGTGTTCAGCCTCTGTGCTCCTGCGCCCCGCAGATTTGGGGTCTGTGGCCCTAGCAGTCTTCTCTTAAACAGAGGGACAGGCAGCTAAGTGGAAAAAAGGGCCCTTTCTCCCTTCTCCACCAGCCCTACCCCTCCCTCACCCCCTTCCCACCAGCTCCCAGCCAGACCCAAAGAACAAGTCTTGGCGTCTCCTCCCACCCTGCTGCTGCCCTCCCCCATCAGAAACTTTTAAGTGTATCAGACACACCGACTGCATTAAACACGATGAATTCTTAAGGGCTGAGTTGGCAGGGTTACCATGGCTGCCTCTGCCCTGAGGGGCACATTGCTGAGGACTGATGGAAATAAATAAAACAGATTTACAGTTTTCATACTTGGGCAGCAGAGAGCTGGAAGGAAAGAGGAGCGAGGGGGCGGCCAGGGGCGGAATGCAGCGAGGCTCTGGAGCTTTCTGAACTTCAGAGGGAAGGCCATCCCTTCCTGCTGGAGCCCTGTGTGGCACGGACCTGAAGCCGCTTTCTCTTTAAATTCCTAAAGGCTCCCAGCTGTGGGCAGGGGCTGGGTGAGGCGGAGGCCCTTTTCCGGTGGGGCTGGCTCTGGCCTCTGAATTAGAGGCTGACTCTGCTGTTAGGTCACACTCAGGTTTATTGGCTCTGAGACTCCAAGCAGTGCCCAGGAAGGCATCCACGTCCCCTTGGCCCTGGGCCCCTGAGGGACGGAGACACCACCAAGCGCCAAAGGAGAGAGAGAGCGGGCCTGTCCCTCGGTGCAGTCTCGGCCTGCTCAGGAGGCGAGAGCAGCAGCTGGGGATGGAGATAAAGGGAGGAGGTCTGGGCCAGAGGACGAAGGGGAGGACCCTGAGCAGGAGCACCTGGGCAAGGGAGACAGAGGATTTGGGGTCAGAAGGCCTGTTCCGAGGCCCCTTCCCTTGTTGCCTGCTGCTGGCTGGCACAGCCCTGATGCCCATGTTCGAGGCCTGGGTCCTCTGCCCTGGGGTGGGTCCAGTTTCTTCCTGAGAGGGAGCTTAAATCAGGATTGCTTACCCGCTCACTCCGAGCACCCACTCAGCACACAGCTGGCACCAGCCCCTCCCCAGGCCACCCCACAACCAGAGGGCTGAGTTCATGGCAAGGTCCACCTGCCCAGTGGGGCTGGCCTGACTGGGTGGGAGATGGAAGGTGCCAGGTAGCCCTGAGGGCACAGAGTAGCAGCCGGTGGGGCCACAGGGTCGGAAGGGCTTCTGGGAGCATTTAGGGCTGACAGACCTTCCTGTACCAGTGAGGCCCTTCCTTGGGCCTAGCCCAACTTGGGGCGCCAAATGAAATGCTCTGCGTGACTGCCTGTCAGGTGGCACAAGCAGGGCTGGTTCCTGGGGCTGGACCGGAGGGACTGGGGCAGGCCCAGTCCCTCTGATAACACAGGGAGAGGCCAGTGGCGACCCGACTGCCCACCCAACCTGGAGCATGGCCGCTGAGGCGGATTCTGAGTCTCTGTGAGTCTCTGTCCATGCCGGGGCAATTGGGAGTAGGGCCAGCGGGACCGAAGCAGGAAGGGACTGGACACCCAGGCAGGAGGAAGCTCCCCACTTTCACGGGCATCTCTCAACACTGGCAACTCTGCCCACTCCCGGGAGATCCAGGGTCCCCCCCCACCTGCTGTGCCTGTGCCGGCGCCACGCGACTGCTTCTTGCTGAGGATGGTCTAGAACCAGAGGCCGCAGGAAATGAGGGCACCCGTCTACACTCCCCTCTGACCCCGCTTGAATCCCTTTCCACCTCCCTGCGGGTAACCTGGTGGGGCCTGGCCCCAGAAAAGAGGGGCCGGGGAAGGGGGGGAGACAGCGCTCCCCTCCCTGAGCACCCTCGGCCCTGAGCTCTGGCTGACGCCCGGTGACAGCGGCGGAGGCAGCAGGGCCTCCCTTGGTGACAGGGGTGTCCAGAGAAATGGCCCAGGGGCCTGGGGGATCTGCTGGTGGGGGCTGGGGAGCAGCTCCGGCCGCAGAAACTGCTGGTCCTAGTTGGGAGCGTGCAGGGTGTGGGGTCCCGCGAGGGGTCTTAGTCTTCCCTGAGGCCGCAGCAGAGCCCTGGCCCCAGAGCACAGCAGGCGGGAGCCGGAAAGCAGCTCCCAGGAAGTGCCCCTGCTGGGTTCCTGCCCTCCGGGGCTCACTCCCAGGCGGCTTCTGGGCCTGGGAAGGAGCCCAGGCACCTCCCGCTGAGGGTTCCCAGCTGCCCCCACCCTCCTGGCCCCCCACCTCTGTGCCAGCCCAGGCTCAGCCCCCAGGCTCCTCGAGTGGGCTTCCCCCTGCGTTGCCCCCACTGTAAGCCAGGCCTCCTCAGTGCTAAAGCCCATCCCTCGTGTCCTGCTGCAGGACAGGACAGACCCCAGGTGGGGAGAGGCATGTGCTGCAGAAGCAGCCCCCAGCCCTCTGCCTCGCGCCCTCAGGAGCAGTGTCCCTTCAGGCCTCTTCTCTGCAAGGTTAGGGCGGGAGGCGGGGCTAGAGCCCCTGGGCAGGTCTTGTCCTTCCAACAAAGGGTTGGCCTTGCCTGCTCGAGGCAGTGGCTGGCCAGGTCCCTGGGGAGAAGCAGCACGGGGGGTGGGGTGGGGGGGGGTCCCTTTCCCGCGCCCTTCAGGCTGAAGAACTGCGCCAGGCTCCCTGGTGGCCGGGCCGGGGTGCGGCCTCTGCCAGCGCCTCCTCCCACGGGGAGGGGGGTGGGCGGCTGCTGCTTCCTATTCACAGGCCTTCTCCTGCCCAGCCTGGGGCTGCCGGGCGTGACCGGCCAGTCTAGGGTCAGCCCCAAGGCTGGTTGATGCCCTCCCGGTTTCACTGGCTCAGGCCCGTGTGTCACCTGAAGCAGGGGCTGTGGGTGGTGCCAGGCTGGGGCTCAGGAGTCTTTCCACCATGGCCCCCCTGAGCTCAGGGCTGGAGCCTGGAGTATGGCAGATGCTTGGCCGCTGGTAGTGGCTGAGGGACAGTGACACGAAAATGACACTGGCCTGGCAAGTGTGGTGAGACCACTTCCAACTGGGCGCTGCTCCAGCGGGCCTTCCCTTGGTACTGGCCAAGACCTTGGCCGTGTGAAGCCGCCCAGGGGAAGAGCATCTCCATGGAGGAGCAGCTGCCTCTCCTGTGTGGCTCTTTCTTGGGCCCCAGGGAACTTCAGAGCAGGCCTTAAGAGCGCCTGCTGTGTGACAGAGAAGAGAAGTCTTCCCTCCCAATTAGGAACCCAGACTTGGAAATAGGGGAACAGCTGTCCAGGGGACTGGCAGAAGGGGCCCAAGAGGGGGAGACAAAGCCCTGTCAGTGGGAACTTCAGTGCTGGTATGAAGGGCAGGGCCCCACAACTACACTCCAGAGGACACCTCAGGGCACTCACATGGACCCTGACTTTCTCCAGCCTTAAGGGCTTGTCTCTAGGGGTCCCCCATGCCTTGCCAGACCTCTTTCAGGACCCTCCCACCCCCATCCCGCCTCTCTGCCTTGTCCCCAAGCATTTCCTAGCCATCGTCTCCTGATGAGTAACACTTTAATATGGGCACTCAAAACTATGGGCAAATGTGTACAGCCCGCAAGCTGTGTTCCATTATGGATGCTGCGCTTGAGAGCCAGGCAGGCAGCTCGTCGGGCTGGGGCTCAGCAGAGAAGTAATGACGCAGCAGCCCCGCGAGGCAGCCATCTGCCGGCCCCACGGGTGGGGCGGCCGCCCCCACTGCCGCTCACGACGGGCACTGAGGAGGCCACATAAGGGGGAACTTGGGTTCTAGAAATTGATGTCTCGAGGTCTGGGTCTTCCCTTGCCTCCCCTGTAGTCAGCTGTGTGGCAGCAGCAGGGCCCTCCCTGCCTGGGGGTGATGGAGGCCTCCCTGCTCAGGGCCGTGTGGGGGCCAGACCAGATGCCGCAGGAGGAACCCGCAGCCCGTGGAGATGCTGAGGTCGCCTTGGAGGTTGTGCTCTGGACTCGGGATGAAGTGAAAATTGAACCCCTGTTGTTCCTCTCCCTCAGCTCCCTGACTGTTTGGGCATTTAGGGATTTCTAAGGTGTGGCCCTGCTGCCCCACACAGACTCACCTGCCCCAGGCCCTGGAAGGCCCAGGACAGGGCCCCATACCTGGTGAGTGGCCGGTCCTTGCCTTCACCGTTGGCTCCTGGTTCCGGGCGGGAGGTGAAGACTACCGAGGAGCTCGCTAACACTTTATTGTTCCTGCCTTCTGGAGACTTCACAGCCAGCAGCCTGGGAGGTATTTTCCTTTTCCATAAGCCACGGGATGGGGCAGGCAAAGGCTGGATGAGTGAGCGGGGCCGCCGTACCTCTGCCCCCTCCTCCACAGGAGCCGAGCCCCCTCAGTAGAATCTGTGAGCACTGCCTTGGGACCTGAGAGTGTGGGGGGCCTCGAGCAGTCCCTCCACCCAGCAGCCTCCAGGGGCAGGGGAGACAAACCCCATGGAAGCAGAACTAGTGGTACAATCGGAGCAGGAGAGACTTGAAGACTAGCGGGTGGCGTGTGCTCCCCGCAGCTGCCCTCTGTGGGGCCTCATCCTGGTGTTTGGTGCTGGTTTCTCTGGGCAGGGCAGCAAGGCCCCGGATGATGAGGTGAAAATGTAAGCGCTCTCTGCGGAGGGGGGTAGGCACAGCGAGCAGGGGCCTGCCCAGACCAGCATGGGGGTGAGCTGGAGCGTGACATAGGAATGTCCCCCAGCCTGTCCAGGAAACCTTTGCTGGAGATGAGCGCGGGCCCCCCACGAAGTAGGGCTCAGCAGTGATTGTGGAGAGTTATGAGTGCCAGGCTTTGTGGTCTGAATGAAACAGAGTCACAGACAGGGTCCTGCCCTTGGC
This sequence comes from Scalopus aquaticus, assembly GCA_004024925.1. Taxonomy (NCBI): domain Eukaryota; kingdom Metazoa; phylum Chordata; class Mammalia; order Eulipotyphla; family Talpidae; genus Scalopus; species Scalopus aquaticus. The sequence goes on from PVIJ01016298.1 coordinate 13,376, forward strand.
AGCTCATGTCCTGGTGGGAGGGACAGCCAGGGGCCCAGGAAACGAGTCCATTACCAGGTGACTCGGGAGTGAGGCGTACGCGGGAAGAAATAGCACTTCCCTTAGCCAGGGACAGCGGGAGGAGGGGTGCGCTGGGGAGGCCTCCAGAAGACCTGGGCCTGGAGTTGAGACCTCCGTGGTGGGAAGAATGGCCACTGAGCTTTCCGGGTTGGGGCGGTGCAGGCCAAGGCAGGGCAGTAGCCGGCCTGGAGCAGGCGGTCAGGTGCGGAAGAGCCCCAGCGGCCAGCGTGCCCTGTGTAAAGGGGAAGCCAGGCACTGAGGTTGCAGACGGACCTACTACTGGAAGTGTGAGCTTAGGAGCCTGCCGAGGGCCAGGTTTTATTTAGCTGCTCCAGGAAGCTGCTGGGACTGCCATGCTCTGATTAGCACTTTTTAAGGATTGCCCTAGTTAGTATGTGGAGGAGAAAAAGCAGGCTTACCCATGAGGACCCAGCTTGGAAGTGACTCGAGGATGGACAGAGAGGCCTTGTGGTTGATAGGACACCATGGTTTGGGCTGGAGGTACTGAGGGGACAGTGAGGCCATTTCCTGAGCTCGGGAAGGCTGGGGGGACCCACATTGACGGGCAGCCAGGTGGGGTGCCCTGTAATTTGAAATATCTGTTGGGCAGCAGGCAGGGCCACCCTCCAGGCCACAGCTGTCCCACCCTGACCTCCCTGAAGGTTCGGGAGCTGCACCTGTAGCTACCGATCTAGAGACCAGACTAAACAGAGTAGCCGCCATCACCACGTTAGAGGAGGAGCAGCCAGCTCTCCAGAGCCAGAGAGCAGGGTCACTGGTGAAGGGGAAGGGTGTTTCCAGAAAACTCTGCCATCTCTGCCCTTCTGTAGCATCGTCAGCATCCCCTGGGTTCTTAGGTACACCGAGAGGCCGTGGTGCTGCCTCTCCTCACTGACCCCCTTTGCCTGTCCCTCCGCACCCTTCCCAGCATCCTCACAAGAGAGAACCCCCCCACCCCCCGGCTGCTGTGGTCCCTGCTGGCCGGTGGTCCCTGGAGCGCTGCTGCCTGGCAGCGGCCTCTGCTGTCTCCTCTGTCATGGAGACGGCAGCAGCTGCAGGCGACAGGCAAGTGTGACCATTTGTCAGAAGGCTCCCCTCCTCCCCGGCCTGCCCTTCGGGAACATTTCTATCCCATGGCCCTGGAGACAGGGCTCATCTTGTGGTGGGGGGTGAGGGGGGCTGGGAGGGGACAGGAAGTGCTGTCTGTTTCTGAAGAAGGGCCAGCCTGCCACCCCCCCTCCCGTGAGCTGGTTGTTGTCCCCACCTGCGATCTCAACAGGGGGCCCCATGTGCCACGTACTGTACACCCCACAACACTTGTCATTATTCTTGTTGGCAACCTTTTGAGGAGCCCTTTGTATGTGTAGGTGTTGCCCCTGATTAAGAGGTGAAACTGTCACACAGACGTGGGGTCACACAGCCTCTCTCTCTCTCAGAGGAGCAGAGGCTCCCCGTGGCCCTGGCAGAGCCCTCTCCACACCCCACCCGCCTCACCCCTCGCCCTTCACCCCCCCCGCCTCCCCAGCAGCTTTGTTTGGAGTTGTCTGGTGGTTTCTTGCCCCAGTCTGCTGGTTCCAGCTGGGCCTAGGCTGGAGACGGCCTGCCCACTGTTTGCACTTAGTGGTTTGGCCTCTCCAGTTACCAAAGGCTCTGGGATTTCTCCAGGGCTGGGGGGTGGGGAAGAATCTTCTCAGGCCCGTGCCTAAGGCATGGCTGGTATCCCAAGGAAGCAGGAAACCAGACCCTGATACTGCGGAGTGGAAGGCGAGTTCAGTGACCTAGGAGGGACGTGACTTGGGCAAATTGGCTTGAAACGTGGCTCATACTGTTCAGCCCACGAGACCTTGGGGCCTCAGACCACTTGTCCCCACATGTCATAGACCTAATCTGTGGGTGCTTCCTGAAAGCAGAGACTAGGAGTTGGGCAGACAACTTTCAACGCTGGCTGGAGAGTGGGGTGCTGTGCACACCAGTGTTCACTCCCTCTACTGGTCTGCTTTTGTGAGGCCCTGCCTGCTTCCTTCTTGGTTTGCAGACCTCCCTCCAGAAGCTCTGCACTTCCCTCAAGGCCCAGCTTCTGGGCACGGTTGCACACTGCGGTGTCAACAGGATTCCTCTGAGCCTGTCACTGTTAATGTTCACCTTGCTCAGGGACCCTGGCAGAACTGCTGTTCTTCATTCTCTAGGTTCCCTGTTTACTGTTTTTTTAAATATTTATTTATTTGTGCATACAAGAACTGGGGTGTAGGCCAGAGGTGGGGGGAGGTGGAGGTGAGAGGATTCACCAGAGACAGAGTGGGGAGCAGAACAGGCAGATCAAATGAAATACACTGCTGAGGGGAGCAGCGGGCGAGGCAGGAGAGGTCTGCTGTGCCATGTGGGTCAGCTCCTTGTCTGGGGATCAAATTCATGCTGCAGTGGCTGCTGATAGCTTCATAGTGCTGAGACTTAACCCCTTGTGACACTAGGGAGGCCCCTCTGTTTACCATTTTATAATATGGAGGTACCGAGCCTCCCTGGTGGCGCAGCAGTTAAGCGCTGCGCTGTGGAGCTGTCGGCAGCGGCGAAGCGAGTTCGACGCCTGGTCGGGGAGATTCCCACATGGCGCAGCAGACCTCTCCTGCCTCGCCCGCTGCTCCCCTCAGCAGTGTATTTCCGTTGATCTACCTGTTCTGCTCCCCGCTCTGTCTCTGGTGAACCCTCTCACCGCCCCACATCTCCGGCCTGTACCCCAGTTTGTATGCATAAATAAACAAATCTTTAAAATAAATAAATAACAATAAAATGGAAGTACCTTGCTAAAAAGCCCAAACCTTATCCCCGGGAAGCTATCAGCAGAGAGACGGTGGGAAGGGGAAGTGTAACCTAACTCATCTTGGGGCCTAGTCAAGTCGCTTTGCCAGAGTTTCATCATCTGAACAGCAGAGATAACACTTGAGGTTGTCAGGAGGGCTCACTGGCCCCACAGGCAGCTGAGCCCTCTACCTGCAGCCCGCTCTGGGCAGGGGTGCTACTTCAACAGCACAAACAAGTTATTGACCCCAAGTGCTCTTGCACACAGACATCAGTGTGTGTTATCTGTCACATGAAGATAAGCTCTGTCTGAAAATAAAGACAAGAAGGGCCCGATAGTGCCTTGGTCGTGAAGGTGGGGAATCTGGACAGTAACTCAGGGCTCCTGTGAGGACCTTAGTTGCCAGAGTCCCACTGCCTGTCTGGGAATTCCGCTTTCTGGCCTGGGCATGGTGGGAGTAAGGCCGTGGGGCTCTGGAGGTGCCATTGGTGGGGACCTGGGTCCACTGTGAACAACACAACACCCCAACGTCCCCCTCAGGCCTCAGAGCCTGGGTCCCGCCGCCGCAGCCCAGGAGGGAGCAGCTGCCCTCAGGGGCCGTCAACCAGGACAAGACCCCCGAGCTGAGGCCCAAGGGCCCCGGGCGGCCTGGGCCGTGACCTCCGTCCACCCGTCTTGCAGGCAGCTGTGCCTCCTGCTGAACGCCGAGAACATCTTCCACTCGATGGCAGACATCCTGCTCCGAGAGGAGGACCTCAGGTTCGCCTCCACCATGGTGCACACCCTCAACACCATCCTGCTCACCTCCTCCGAGCTCTTCCAGCTGAGGAACCAGCTCAAGGACCTGAAGACTCTGGTACGCTGAGTCCAGGGCCTGCCTGCTGACCCTGCGTGCCCACGGCAGAGGCTGGGGGCGGGGAGGCCGGGGGGCGCTCCCTGGTCTGTACAGCACCGACCCCCCGGCAGGCTACGTGGCCGCCCACCCTGGGAGCGAGTCAGGGCAGGTTTCCTTGGGGCCTCCCGCCAGAGGGCTCCCCCACAGAGGGCTCCTCCCTGTCCCCCAGGTCCAGGGCCTTTCCCACTCACGGACACCCCACCCCACGCCACTGCACACACAGAGTGGGGTTGGCGCTGGGCCTACCTGGCAGCCCCTGCAGGGTTCATGCCGGCTGGGCCCTAACACCCTTCCGGGTCAGGCCTCCGGGTTATAACTTGGCCAGGGGTCAGGGGCTGAGACTCCCCTTGGCCCTGCCCTTCTCTCCCCCAGCTCGTATCTGCCCTGCGGGGCACCCCGTTATAAGCCAGGGGCATGGTGCCGCCTGTCCCAGGCTGTGGGTGAAGATCCCACAGGGCTTCTGAGAGAGCAGGGAGGTGCTCCCTGCAGCCCGACAGAGCAGGACCAGGAATGTGGGTCTCAGGCCCCGCTCTGCCCCCGGAAGTGAGGAGGGGAGGGCGCTGGGCCCGGGGAGCTCTCAGGACATCCAGGCGTGTGGGGCCGAGTGGCTAGAATGTTCCAGGCCAGCCCGCCTTCCTCCTGTGGTTCCTTCCGGACATTCGCAAACCCCTTAAGAATTTCCCTCACACAGGGGGTCCCCCAGTGTGTGCTCACTCCCCACGGGTTCCCTAGTGAGAGTGAGTTCCAGAGAGTGGGAGGTGGGCCAGAGAGCAGGGAGGGATGGCCTTTGAGGATGAGGGGACACACTCCCCGAGAGCTGTCCCCTGGGCCCTACTGTCCCGCCCGCCACGACCCCCCAGGACCGCAGAGTTATGGACAGAACAATTATCGCTATTTGCTGAGGGCAGAAATGCCAGCACAAAGGAGAGGCTCGCTGCTGCCCAGGCCCTCGCTGCCACCACCACGTGGCATGTGGGACTGGGAGGTAATGACAGGGTCTGAGGAGGCGCTGTCAGCGTTTCCTTTGTGGCAGCTCCTTCCCAGCTGGGCTGCCAAATGCAGCCTGGGTGCTGAGCTGGCTCCCAGGCTGTGAGAGGTCCCCAAGATCTCAGACTAGGCTCTTCCCTCCATGCAACTCCCCATGTGGGCCCCCTGGGGGAGGACAGAGGCTCTGCTCACTGCTCCCACCCTTCCCCATTCAGGAGAGGGCTGGGGCTCACGCCTCAGGTGTGTGGCTCGTGAGGGGCTCGGGGACCTTCGGGTCCACAGATCCAGAGCAGTCTCGGCAGATGACACACGGGGGGAAGGTGGCTGGATGGGAGGGCTCAGGAAAATGGAAGATACCCCCCACCCCACCCCGCCCAGCACACCCCAGGGCCTGCTTTAGGAAAAGTCACCTGCCTCAGACTTTGTTTAAAAACTCTGAGGCAAACCCGCCTCTTCAGTAACGTCTGGGGTGTGGGCCTTGGTTGGAGCGCTACTTGGACGCAGAATCGGTGACCTTCCTTGATGAGCCAGGAGTTGGGGGTCAGGAGAGCAGGACCCTGAGGGGCCTGTGAGGATCAGCTGAGACCTGGCTCCTTCCAGGTGCCTCCTCTGCTTCAGCTACCGCGATTTGCTCCTCTCAGCCTCTGGTGTAACCCAGAGACCACAGGCCACACGCTCCCCCCCAGCCCCCACCTGGCTCCACACGCTCCCCACAGCCCTGGTGTTGGCCCTGCTGACCAGCATCCGCTCAGGCAGGACCAGGGGCCTCCTGCCCAGCCCTCCCCACCAGGCCTCAGGGCCCCGATGAGAGCATCCAGCTCCTGCGGCAGCCCAGGCCCTGCCAGGCTGCTGTTGGGGTGACATGGTCCCTCCAGGGCTTGGTGACTCGGCCTCCACAGACGATGTCTTGGACTGGGGCTGGGCATGTGAGCTGGAAGCCACAGTTCTGGAGGGGCTCAGAGGAGGAAGCCTGGGCCGGGTGCTGGGCAGGGCCAGGGGTGCGTCTCTGCCTGGCTGGTGCACTGGTGGCGGGGTGAGGTGGAGACCCCAGACACCCCGTGCCTGGGGTGTGGACAGCACCGCACACACGTGGTCTCCAGCCCCCCGCCCTGCAGCTGTCCTAGTCCAGCCTCTCTCCAGCGCGCCCCATTTCTAACTGTGCAGACCTGTGCAGAGCCCATGGGGCGTCTGTTACATGCAGGCCTCAGCCCCTCGTCATGGGGCGGCCACCTGGGTGCAGGGGTCCCGCCCAGCGGCAGGTCTGGGGTCACCAGGATGGGGTGACTGCCGGGAAGATCAGGCAGGAGGGCAGGTGGGGGCAGGAAGAAAGAACTTGAGCTCCGTCGTGGGGCCAGCTGAGGTGCTCCCCGGGGAGCGGGGGCGGGCGGGCGTGGAGGCCACATCACCACCACCGGGCTGCCCCCTCCCGACCAGCCTGGGTGAGCTTCTAGGCCGTGCCTGACCCCTGACCCCTGACCCCTGACCCCTGCCCTCTGCCCTGCGGTAGATCTGCGCCTGCAGCTGCTCCACGTGAAGAACAACCCGTACCTGATCAAGGCGCTGTACGGCCTGCTCATGCTGCTGCCCCAGAGCAGCGCCTTCCAGCTGCTGTCTCACCGGCTCCAGTGCGTGCCCAACCCCGAGCTGCTGCAGACCGAGTGAGTGCCGGCCGGGCCTGCCCTCCGGGCCCCGGCGCCCCGGCTTTGCCACCCAGCAAGGTCAGGCCCAGACGGGCCTGGTGAGTAAGGGGAGGCCCACAGTGAGCTCAATAACTGGGGGCTGCTACTAACTAGCCAACACTCCGTCACCTGGACTGCTGGTCGGGGCACCCTGTTCTTGGACCGAGGCCGGGGAGTGGTCTGGAATGTCTGAGCGGGGAGACTTCAGATCTGGGACAAAAATCACAGTGCTCTGCTGGGAGGATCAGTAGAGAGCGACTCACCTGTGACCAAACACCCTAACATTTGGAGAGGGAGATCTGTCCCCCTCCCAGTCGACAGGCTGACCAAAGATGGCAGAAGCAGCAGCTGGGTTCTCTAGCACATCTCTGGGCCACAGTTCACACTCTTGTCAAGGCCAGCATGCCAGTCCCCCGAACTGAGGCCCTTAGTAGGATGGGCAGGAGGCCAGAGTCACGTGTGAGCAGCCATGTAATTGGCCCACATTCTCACAGTGCAGAGGTTGCCAGAAGCTTCCATAGCTCAAACCCCTCAGCACTCCCACCACTTAAGGACAACAGAGCAGGAGGGGGCCTAAGCTGAGTTGGGGCATCCTGAGTGGCTGATGGGAGCCTCAGGGAACTGACCAGGGCCTGGCCTGCTTTTGCCTGCAGACTCCCGCCTGCCAGAGCAGACTCTGGTCGGAGATGAAGAGCCCTGGAAGAACAGGGCTGGAGACCTGGCAAGCCTGCCGAGAACTCTGCCCCATTGTGTGGAGGGCACAGGTTTGGGCAGGGCATGTGGAGGAGGGCAGCCCCTTCCTCTGTGTGCTGACCCGGGATTTGGGCATCTCAGCGTCACCGTAGTGACAAGGGGAGGCCCTGCTTCTTGGCTCCCTGCCTTAGTTTCCCACTGGCCCACCAGCCACTTTTCAACCTGACCAGTCCTCAAGGTCTAGTTGGCTTGAGCTGGAATCCGAGAGGTGTGCTCAGGCAGGGCTGCGGTGTGAGAAAGGCTGCGCAGAGAACAACTCCTGCTCAGAGCCTCACTTACCGCAGGGCACGGCCAACCTCCCTTAAGGGAACTCATTGCTGCCCACTCGCCGAGGGCTCTTCCACCCCTACAGGCCTGATGGGAAAGGGCCTTCTTTCTTAGTGATTCTGATAAAAGCCGACTCTGCTGGGCCCTGCTGTGGGAGGGACCCTGGGCCAGGGGCTGAGCCGGGACAGGAGCTCAGCGTCCAGCCCCACTGCGGGGTGTGCCCTCCGGCCCCTTCTCAGGAGTTTCTGGGCTAACAGGGCTAAGAGGCTTTATTCTGAGACATTACAGACAGCACAGTCTCCTAGGCCCACCAGAGTCGGTGGGGCCCAGGAGGCAGGGGCACAGGGGAGGCTGGGAACAACCTGGCGCTGTCTCAGGAGAGAGGCAGCCCTGAGGAGTCCGGCAGAGCGGATTTCTATTCCCTAGTCCTGCTGTCCCTCTGTCTACTGCTGCTCCCCTGGCCTTTCTGGGGGGACGGCGGCTCTGGCAGGAAGTTCACGTGACCGCCAGCTGGACCAGGCAGAAAGATGCTGTCAGAAGCGCTCTGTATACAAACCACAGAACCAGGCCGGTGGGGTGGGCGGCCGGAGAGGCAGCCCTGCAGATGTTGCTAAGTGAAACCTGATGTGGCGACATGAGAATCTGCAGCCCGGCTCACAAACAACCTTCCTTGGGATGTTTTGGATTGAGTTTTGTGGCTGTGACGTGAAGGAGCCTCACATGTCAGGATAAAAATAGCTCTGGCCTCAATACACAATGCAAAGTTACAGTTCAACAAAACCAGATGTGAAAACATCAGCAGCCCAGCCCAGGCCGGGCAGGGGCCCTGCTCCCTCTACACCCTCCTGCTCTCCCCGACCCCTCCCCTTTGGGTCAGTGCCCAAGTGCCCGGCCAGACACCGGAGTGGGGCGTTGGAATCTGAGCTCTGAGAAAACGGGGGCAGGGCTAGGGTCCCAGGTCAGACACTGATCCTGTCACTGATGGACAGGCCCATCTTGAGGGAGCCATATCTCCTTCAGGGCTGGTGCCTGAGCCTGGCAGGGAGAAGGAGTATAGTGCCAAAGGTGACAGCGGGGAAGGGGCGGCTCCCCCACAGAATCGGGGCTGGAAGAAAGGAGACCATCGCCTCTTGTGAAACAGGGTCTTGGGGTGAGGAGTCAGCTACTGAGCATCACCTGACGCCCGGGGCCGTGTGGGCTAAACTCTGGATGTTCAGATATGCAGCGACGGCGCCCGGGGACCCAGCCAATGGGTGGTCCCTGTCATCTCTGTGGGTCGGCCCCAGCTAGGTCGGGAAGCCCTCTGCCCCAGGCAGTGACCCAAACACAGAGACTTTCCAGCTGCTCCACTCAAAGCAATAGGCCATGACAGGGCCTTCAGCTGACCTGAGGGCCTTCAGCTGACCAGGCAGTGGAGAGGGGCTGCTGCCCAGGGAGCAGGGTTGGTGCTCAGGGCAACTCAGGAGAGAGGAGGAGGAGGGGGTGAGCTTGGGTGGGCAAAGAGAGCAGCCATCAGGTCAGGCTGCCTCAATCCCCCATCTCTGGTGGGAGAGACAGCTGTGCTCTCTCAGGGTTGTCATGAACAGACGGGCTCAGCGAGCTGACATGTGGAAGCACTTCGGACAGTGCCTGGACCCAACAAAAGTTCAAAGTATCACAGTGGCTGTGTATTATTGGGGAAAATGCCCACAGCTGACTTCTTCTTGGAATTCTTCTAGGATTTGCGTCCGTCCAGTGATATGAAGATGCCCCTGACATTTGGCCATAGTGGCCTGGGCTAGTAGGAATGAAATGAATTCAGAAAATTTCATTTTTGCCAGCAGGGAAGGTCAGGGAAGATGGGATTGTGGGGGCAAACATCAGTGACCTTTGGCCCCAGATTGCCACACTGCTCTCTGACCTGGCTGCTCCCCTCTATCAAGGGGCTGATGAGAGGCTTCTGCTCCTGCGTGCCTGGTACGCAGACCAAGGGTCAGCCCCTGAGTCTGCCTGAGGGGTCTTTTTGTTGCCTCCCCTGAGAGGGGAGGCTTTGCAGACTTCCTCTTGCGTGGAGATGGCAGAGAAAGCATGGAAGTTGCCAAGTCACAGGAGGACAAGCAGTTTTCATTTCACTTCACCAAGTAACAAGCTGGGGTGACAGGGACACGTGTCCCTGCACCAGCTTCCTTGGAGCTGCCACCCAGGCCACTCCCCTCCTCATTGCCCTAGAGGTGGTCCTCTTCCAGCCTGGGCTCCCTCGCAGGTCAAAGAAGAGAGGGCTGGCTCTGCTTTGGAGAGCTGTTTACCCAGGCGGGGCAGGAGGGAAACCCCGTTCCCCCTGCTGTGGCGCCTTTAGACCGACTCAGCGGCTACCCAGGCAGTGCTGGGCCACCTCCGTCTGCACATGAGTTTACAGCCCCAGCGCGCAGGTGGGAACTTCGGTTCCCTACAAAGGCCATTGATTCCAGCATTGCTGGGCCCCCTGCCTCCTCGGCTTTCCAAGGAGATGGGGTGGAGTGGGGTGCTCTTTCCCAATGGGACACAGACCCCCTGTCCTCAAGCTCTCCCTCTGCCCTGGAGAGCTGGAGGAAAGTGGATTCCGTACAGGAAAGGTCTGGCCTTGCAGTCTGTGCCGGTGCGCCTGGCCAGATGGAAACACAGAACGACCCCCTTGCGAACCTGAGAAGCAGCAGGAGAAAGAACAGCCTGCAGAGGAACAAGCGTCCCTCCCTGCAAGCTTTCTGACCATCAGAGCCAGTTCTGCATCCTGGGTGCTTGGCGTGCCCCCGCCCTGTGATAGTTGAGGGGGGAGAGGGACCAGGGCCCGGCTGGGCTTCCCGTGTCCTGTTTCTGAGCTCGACATTGCTCTTTTAAAATCTTAGAGACATTTGAAAAATCTGATGCCAGCCACAGACAAGCATGTGTGGCTCCCACACTCCTTTGAAGGCACAGGAGGCCCCACTGGGCCTTGCGTTCCCAGCAGCAGGACTTCCTCGGGGTACGTTCCTGGAAGGAACGTCTTCCTGCTGGTGTCCTAGGTGCTTTTCCTCTGAATTCAGGGTGAGCCCCTGCCTGCCAGGAGCCAGCCTGACACCCCTGGTGAGCTGGGGTAGGTAAGTCTTCACTGTGAACCTCATGAAAGGCTCCCCCAGCCAGGGGCAGCCAGGAGCTGGGGTTCAGAGGGCTGGGCCAGGCAGCTCTATCCTTCCTGAGCAGCTCAAATGACTTGCTGCAGCAGCTGCTCCCCCAGAATCCCTTGTACTGGGTCCTACAGCCCCAAGGCCCACATCCCAACCCGGGCATCACCCAGCACACCCCCTCGTTAGTGAGTCAGCTTGTCACGGTCATCGGCTTCCCTGTGACCCGGAGGAGGAGAAAACCCCTTACAGGAGGAGAAACGGATTACAGAGTCCTGTATAGGTGTCCTCGCTGTACGTGAGGTGCTGGCCCGGCTCCCGCTTCTCCCACTTTCAGGAAGGGAGATGCTCCACTCTTGGCTTCTTGGTCTGGGAGACCCCTGGGATGCTATATCTTGGTTACTGCCCCTCATTGCTCTCATCGAGGTCCCCACTCCCACATCAGGGCTCCGCCCCCTTGCTCAACTTCTGATTTTCTTGTCCCCTATGGAGGGGACTTCAGGCTGATCCCTGACTGCTCACTTGGGGCTACAGGATGGAGGAAGGACTCCAGGGCTGTGGACAGAGAGTGGGAACCCCAGGAGGGGTCCCGGAGTCAGGATGCGGGGGCTCCCGACCGTGACTTCTGATTGCCCAGAGGAAACAGTCGTTGGCAAGGAAACCACTGCTTCCTGGGAAAACAAGAGCAGGAAGCTGGGCTGCCGCAGGAGCCCCTACGCCTCCCTCCCTTCAGCCAGACACAGCAGGAAGGTGGGGAACGGCTGCAGGAGCCGTGCGCCGAGGGCGTGGTCTGAAGCCGGGGTCCTATAGGAACCCCGCGGCAGAGGCTGGTACTTCCGGTGTCCCCGGGGACACAGCTCCATGCCAGGGCCTCCGCGACTGGCGGGCAGCGGGGCGAGGTCAGGCCGCGGGGCCCATCCCCCAGGCTGTCCGGCAGCGCTGGCGGCTCGGACCAGGTGTTCTCCGGGCAGGTGCCGGGGCCTTCCGGGACCGCAGGGTGGGGCGGCCCAGGGAGGCAGCCCCTGAAAGGCGCCTCCAACTATCTGCCCCTTGGCTTCTCCGTCAAAGGAGGAGCGTCCAGGACTCTGTGTCTGGGTGTCGAGAGCCGCTCCAGGGAGACTCCCCAGGCGAACGCCCGTGATCCTCGGGGACTTTCCTACCCACTCGCATCCCCGGGCCCTTTCCAGGCTCTCGCCTTGGAGAGAACTGGGCCTGCGGGGAGGAGCAGCGGGCGTCACCCTGGCCGGGAGAGCCGGGGCTGTCTGCAAGGAGTTGGAGGGGTGAGCCCCGGGACCGCCTCCTCGGCACGTTTGTGTCCCAGGCCGCCGGAAACACGCCGTCTGCATGACAGTCTCCCACCGGCCGCCTCCGCGCTGTGACTACTGATAACTCCCGCGGGAGGAATGGCTGCCAGTGTCCTGCCTGAGGGGCTCCCAAACCCTTGACTCCTGGCCGGGGAGACGCTGCCCGGGGAGGCGGATGGTCCCTGCCTCAGGTGGCTGCATGGTCGCCCGTGGCTCGGATGTAGGGAAAGTGCAGGCGGAGGAGGGGCAGGCATGGAGGGGCTCTTATGGGGGCAAGGGGGTGCAGTGGCTGGAGTGTGAGGAGGAGGCGCAGGAAGTTGAGGGCTGAGGACTCCGGAGGACCTGGACTGACTCCTCACGCCCAGGCAGAGCCCCAGGGCTGAGGGTGCCAGCCCCGGGCATCGTCCCATCCAGGACCCGGGCACCAGCTTCCCCGGGGGCCCGAGGCCTGTAGGGGATCACCCGTCCCTCTCTGCTCCCCACTCATCTTTGTGCGTGTCTGACCCACAGGTGTACCCCAGGACTGGCACTGGCCCCCGGCAGATGCCCACAGGCAGGTGAATGGGCCAGAGCCCAGGCCCAGAGTAAGCGGGTGACGGAGTCTCTGGTCCAGGACCAGGGGAGCGCCAGAGGCCGGTGGGCGGGCCCCGGGGTGGGCCAGCCGGGCGCAATGCGGTGACCATGGTCAAGGTGAGGCCACTCAGGGCTCTGTGGGCTGCTGATGGACTCGAGGTAGATGGTGGCGAGGGCATGGCCGGGCACAGCCTTCGAGACAAGCTGAAACCCATTTTATCTAACAACAACAAAAAAGAAGAAAGGACTAAGACCCTCTCCTGAGGTTCCTTTCCCAGGGTCACACTTGGGCCTCATCCCACCCTGTCGCGGTTGTCACTTCTCCTGGGAGGCTGCTGCCCTTTCAGATCTCCTCGAGCTGTGGCCGGTCAGGGACGGTTTCCCGGCCCAGTGGCTGCTTTTCTCCTGCCCCTCTGTGCTGCACCCTGCCCCCCCCCACTCCTGTAGGACCCGGCACTCCCGCTGTGTCACCT